>VYXF01007945.1:249820-263361 GCA_013397295.1 Polioptila caerulea
GCTGTTCCCCCGCAGCCACCGGCTCCCCGCCGTGAGGACCACCAGCAGCTGGAGCGGGAGACAAAGGTGTTGGAGGGGGCGAGGGTTTAGGAGTCCATGTAGTATTTTGGGATGGGCTGGGATCTTCCACGGGGACCTTTCGATGGTGTTGGGCCAGCAGCACCCCTCTGCTGCGCCATTGGGGTAAGGGGATGGGTGTCCCTCCTTTCTCCACCTGCCCCTTTCCGTCTGCTGCCCCTCCCAGCTGGGGGCAGGGGTGCCCAGGTTACCCAGGCTGGGTCACTGCCAAGGTAAAAAACCTCACCCCACAGCCACAAAACCAGCCACGGGAAAGCTGGACCAGCTGGGCTGGGTGCTGGCCACTGGCGTGAAGCAGTGATCATCACAGTTTTCCATTGCACTGGGTTCTTTCCTCTGGGCCAGGATCAGCCCTACTGGAAAAGGGGCAGTTCATGACACCTTGGCTCCCAGCTCTGCTGGCCAGGGCTGTGCTGATCCTTCTTCCTCTTTCCCAGCATATCACCTTCCCCCTGCTGTCTGTCACCCTTCTGGTATCCTTCGGCTCCTCCATGCTCTATGGCTACAACCTTGCTGTGGTGAACTCACCGGCAGAGGTAAGGGATGGGCAGCTTCTCTGGGAGCAGGGAAAACAGCTCTCCATCCCTCCCTTGGGGGGTAGAGGGACAGCTGTCCAGCAGCCCCACATCAAAACACTGGCATTTTCCCTCTGCAGTCACCCAGAGAGGAATGGCATGGGAGGGACATCAGTCTATGTTCATGTACACCAAACTGGTCCCCCCCATGAAAGCAGGGCCTGGAAAGCTGGCCACAACCTCCCTGCCTCAGCGTGGGCACTGTCTGTGGTATCTCCAAGTCTTCCTTAAGCCCCTCAGGATCTGAGACTTGCTGAGCAACCAGACCAGCACATCACAGTCATCCCCAAACGTGTCGTGCCTTGTATCTCCTTTAATGGTGTTAAACCCATGATATTGTCCCTACAGATCCTGTCTTCCCTTGTCTTCCCCTGTCTTCCCCTTTCTGCCAACACATCTGGTGCCTGTGTGTGTCTCTGCCCTGCAGCACATCAAGGCTTTCTACAACGCCACGTGGTCCCAGCGGTACGGACACGGGCTGGCCCCTGGCCCCCTGACCCTCCTCTACGCCCTGACTGTCTCCATCTTCGCCCTGGGCGGGCTGGTGGGCTCCTTGCTGGTGGGAGTGCTGGTGGAGCGGTACGGCAGGTAAGGGTGTCATACCATGGGCCAGGCTGGTTCCGAGGTGGGATGGGACTGGAGGAGCTGCCCTGCTGCTTGTGCCTGCCAGGAATGGTGCTCTGAGCCGCAGTGCTCTCCTCGTCCTCCTGGCCGGCGGCTTCATGGGCTTCAGCCGGGAGCTGGGATCCCCCGAGATGGTGATCATCGGCCGCTCCATCACGGGGCTCCACTCAGGTAGGTGCTTCCTGGGCTGTGCACAGCCCCTTCCTCATGGCTCAGTCCCCTACAATCATTCCTAGGGGGATGGAGAAGGCTTTGTATTCCCACAGGCTCTGTGGAAGTCTTCTCTGGTACAGCTAGGGCCACCTCCAAGGACATGGGGTCCCCACTGTGAATGATGCTGGGCATTGGTGGACATGGGCCGAGGGTTTCGCTAGGTACCCTTCTCCCTACTGCCTCTGCCATCCCAGTCCCTCCTGTGCTCTCCAGGTATCTGTCTCAGTGTGGTGCCCCTCTACCTGGGAGAAATCGCTCCCAAGAACTTGCGGGGATTCCTGGGCCTCATGCCCAGCATTTTCATCTGCCTGGGGGTTTTCTCTGCCCAGGTCCTGGGCCTCCCAGAACTGCTGGGCAAGGTGAGCACAATACCCCAGCCCACACATGCTGGCTGCTGCTCTGCCCTCCCCATGACACCTCCCATTTCAACTCCTCTCAGGACAGGTTCTGGCCCCTTTTTCTGTCAGTGGTGGTTGTTCCTGCCTCCCTCCAGCTCCTGCTGCTGCACTGCTTCCCTGAGAGCCCTCGGTACCTGCTGATAGAGAGAAACGACGTGTGTGGGGCCACCAAAGGTAAGGGGATATCCTGGGAGAGGATATGAGACTGGCTCTGGAAGGTGCTGGGTGCTCCTCCAAGGTCTTCCAAGACCAAGGTGCATCCTCATGGCATTCTTCCATATCCATACCTGACAGCCCACCACCAGTCCTGATGGTTCAGCCCTTCTGTCCCGCCTGGTTGTGCCACAGCATTTCCATGGTGCCCAGTACTGTGGTGTGAAGCTTTTC
This sequence comes from Polioptila caerulea, assembly GCA_013397295.1. Taxonomy (NCBI): domain Eukaryota; kingdom Metazoa; phylum Chordata; class Aves; order Passeriformes; family Certhiidae; genus Polioptila; species Polioptila caerulea. Next base: position 252,096 of record VYXF01007945.1, read on the forward strand.
CCCATTTCCTATGGATGCTGAGCCCCATAGGGAGGCTGCTGGGGGTGCTGGGCCAGGGTAGAGCCAAGCTCCCACCCTGTGCCATACTGTGAGCATCCACCCTGTGCTGGGGACACGTGTCCATGGCCCCACTCTCCCCACAGCTCTGCACCGGTTCCTGGGGACCCCCGATGTCCAGGATGTGATCAAGGAGATGAGGGAGGAGCAGCAGTCGCTGTCCTCCATGGAGATGGTGTCTGTCTGGCAGCTGCTGCGGGAGCGCTCGGTGCGCTGGCAGACGCTCTCGGTGGTGGTGGTGAACGCCGGCATGCAGCTCTCAGGGATTGATGCCGTAAGCCCCATTGCTCCTCGCCCCGGGACACGGCTCTGCAGGCACCGAGCTGAGCCCTGGCAGCTCCTTCCATCGAGTGCCCCATGGCTCCATCCCCCAGCTCAGGCTGTGTCCCCTCCTCGGCAGATCTGGTTTTACACCAACACCATCTTCGAGAACGCCGGGATCCCCGTGTCCCAGATCCCCTACACCACCATGGGCACCGGCGCCATTGAGGTCCTTGCTGGGCTCATCGGGGTGAGTGAGGGACAGACAGATGGACACAGCCCCTCCATGCCAGAGCCCTCTTGCCAGCTCCCAGCACCATCAAACATGGGGGACAGAGTGGGCCCCCAAATATCATCTGTGCCACAGCACGGCCCCTTTTCTGGGGGGCAAAGGATTTGGCATGGAAATGAGGATGGGAGATGGGATGAGATGGACTCAATTTAGGAGTCACATCCAGGAGTGGAGGGATAATTTTAAGGGAGCGAGGAGGTTGGGTAGAGATGGCAGGCAAAGAGCAGGTTGGAGATGATGGAGGGGACTAGAAGTTCCTTCTGGTTCTCGCTTTCATTGTCCCTCTGTTAGCAGAGCCACATGTCCCCCATTTCCCCCCGCCCCAGCCAAGCACTGGCCTGGCCCCAGGCTGGCAGCCCTGGCCCCCGCAGCCAGCCCTCATTTAGTTGGAGAGTTAGCACTGGGCCAGGCAGATTTATGGCCCTTGTCCCATCTGCAAGTGTCACCCAGAGGCAGCCCAAGCCACTCGGCACTAAATCCACTCTCTGACAATTACAGAGATGGATGGGGGTGGCTGCTCCCAGAAAACAGGGAATGAGTGGGGGTCTGCTCCCCTCTCCCATAGCCCAGTCCAGAGCTGAGTGGGGTCCCCTGCCTCTCTGAAGGGTACTCCCTTCTCCCCTCCCCAGTCTGTGGGGGTGTCCCAGCCCCCCCAGCAGTTGCCCAGCATAGAGCCAGATTGCTTGGGAGCAGCCCCACAAATGGCCCCCGATGGACATGCTGAGATTGGTTATAAAATTACAGGCATTTGTTCTGCTGTCAATACCCTGCCTGTTCCCACTGTCGCTGTGCTGCCTGCCCACACCCTGCTGTGCCCACTGCCCCACAAACACCCCGTGCCCCAGCACCTCCACCTGGCACTGATGCCAATGGGGCTTCTTGGTCACCCCAGCCAGCCCCAACCTTGCACCCTAACCCCTGCTCTGTGGGACCCTTCTCCTGCCCCACACAGGCTCAGCCCTGGCACTTTCCATGCCCCAGCCCCAACACTGGAACTCTGAGCCTGGAGAGGCCCTGATCCCCAGATGCCATCATCAGCATCCTCCCACCTTCAGCTGGATCTGGGGTTCAGGGCTGGTCAGTCCCATCCACCTTGGAGCTCCCAACACCCTGTCAGTCTCTGCTCTCTCCTGGCAGTGCTTCACCATTGAGAGGGTGGGCCGGCGGCCCCTCATCATCACCGGCTTCTGTGCCATGGGTGTCTGCTCGGCTGGCATCACCATCTCCCTGCTGCTGCAGGTAGGGCCTGGCCACTGCCACCCCCTGCGCCAGTATCTGGGGCTCAGTGGTGGAGGGATGGGTGGAATCCTGGGGAAAGGAGTGTGCATGGAAATGAGAGGTGAGCTGGCTCTTCCAAGTCATGTTTTCCCTTCAAAGTTAAAAAGAAGGCAAATTTAGCACCAAGAACAACAACAACAAAGAAAATACAAATCTTGCTGCTTCTGGTAGCTTTTTTTCAGAAACAGTTATTCCCAGAGAGGCAACTGTGAAATGCCAGGGAGAGTCCTCCTGCTGTCTGCTTCCAGAGGAGGCTCCCATGGCTCTGGGGATATTGAACATCATGAGCTTGGCTGAGGCTGACCCTCTCCAGCTTTACCCCAAACCACCTATTGCTTGTCTGCAATGTGTCCTGTGTGGCCACTGTCCCCAAGAGCCCCCACCAAGCCAAGGGCAGGCACGGAGCCGTGTCCCAGGGGTGCTGGGTGTGAAGCTCAGGACCAGCCCCAGCAGTGCCCCCAGCCCGGTGTCCCCCCGCAGGCCGCCCTGCCCTGGATGCGCTACGTCAGCGTCGCCTGCGTGGTCGGCATCATCGCTGGCTTCTGCATGGGACCAGGTGGGTCTGGGGCCGGGCAGTGGGGGGCACTGGGCTGGGAAGGGGGGCTCCAGGAGAGCAGCAGGGTTTGCAGGCAGGTCACAGGACCCGAGCCTTGGCCCCATCCCCAGGGTCAGGCCCTGGTTTATGATGCTGTACCTCCAAGCGAAGCCCCACCACAGCCCCACACATCCCCAGGGCACGCTCTGCCTCCTCTTCCAGGGCCATGCTCCAGGAGGAAGCAGAGTGAAAGCCCTGGCACCCTTCCCCAGACCTCTGTGAAGGTGTCACCACTTGTGTCACAGTACAGCTGGTGAGAATCATCCTGCCCCTAATCGAGTGCTGGCTCCAACAGCCAGGAGTGAAACCTGGACTGGTTTACCCAGTTGATGTATTAGCAGAGCTCTTTACAGATCTATAATTCATCCTCAGCCCAGACTTTATTCACTGTAATTACATCTTTAATTAGGATTTTAATGGCTCATTGTTCACAAACAATGATGAATAGGAGTTTTAAAACAAAAGAAAATATATATCTCCGTTCTGGGCGAGCTGTGAGTAAGAGTCCATCAGGGGCTCCACTCCTTCCTCACGTCTTACAATTGTTTTTTGGTTCATCTTTTCCCTGCATTTATGAAGAAGTCCAGCCATCCCTGTTCCAGGCATTTGGGACCCCAGGCACGTCACCATATCAAATACAATCCCTTGTTGGATTCCTGTGTGTCTTGGAAGGTCCTCTGGACCTCAGACCCTGCCCCCAGCACAGGGACAGTCCTGGGACCCAGGACTTCTGGCTCAGTGATGCTTGGCTGGAGAGGCTGAGTCCTAGAAGAAATAGCCACAACCTGTGTTAGTTTTCAGACCACTTACAAGTTGGCTTGGGAAACCACTTCTTTTCATTCTGAGTTTTTCACCATACATGGGAAAAGCAGGTTGAAAAATGGCATTTCTGTGTCCTGTGGGAGATTCTGATGCTCAGACAAGTGGTTGCTTCTTTTCTCCCTGAATCAGCCACGGTGGCAACAGAAGCTGATTGATGGAAGGAAGTTTTCTAAACTGTTTTGATCAAGGGAGTCTGAAAAGGGCATTATGGAGGGTGCCAGGAAGATGTTGCTCTATGCTTGTGATCTCTATGAGGTCTAATATATCAGCTTTTAGAAACATTTTTGGAAAACGAGGACCCATGTGAAGTGTTCCACCTTTATTTTGACTCAGCCTGAAACTTTCCAGTCATAAAACTTGGGGAACTGGCCTGAGCACCCAGCAATGTGCCAGTGTGGTATGTCAGAGGGGCATCACCCACCCATCAAGACATATCCCAAGGGAGACCAAGGGTAGGACACTGTTCCACCACACTCCCTGTCTCCTCCAGCTCTCCCAGCACCACCAGTCTGAACCATGAGTCTCGCTGGGCTCCAGCCCTTTGGCCTCAGGACTGAGGTGGGCAGGGCCTGTTGACCCCAGGGGTACTTGAGTCAGCCTGTCCCCCATACCCTTGATCTGTCCCCTCCCTCTGCAGCCGGTGTCCCCTTCCTGATGACAGCTGAGCTCTTCATGCAGTCGCACCGCCCGGCTGCCTACATTGTGGGGGGCTCTCTCAACTGGCTCTGCAACTTCACCGTCGGCTTCATCTTCCCCTTCTTGCAGGTACCAGTTCAGAGGGGCCCTGGGAGATGGAGGGACTGGACACAGCCCTGTGCTCTCCCAGGATGGGGCACCAAGTCAGGGTGATGGGAGGAGGCACTGCCTCATGCCATGCCTCGTTTGGGAGTGCCTGGCTCTCTGCCTCATCCTGCTCTTGTCCCCAGATGTCAGCCGGTGCCTTTTGCTACCTGCTCTTCTGTGGTGTCTGCCTGCTGGTGGCCCTGTACGTCTACCTTGTCATCCCCGAGACCAAGAACAAAACCTTCATGGAGATCAGCCACATCTTCGCCACGCGCCGCTCCGTCCTCTCGGTCCCAGCCCACCTCATCGGGATGATGAAGCTCGATGGCTACGGGACCCTGGAGAGCAGCTCCCTGGAGGGCTCAGGCTCCAGCCTGCCCTGATCTGGGGGGGATGGGGGGAATGGGGATGCTGGAGGAGGCTCGGGACTGGGGAAGGATGTGGGGCCCAATTTGTTCCAACCTGGTCATCTCTGGATCTCCCAGGGCATCTCTCCCTGGCACAGTCTCTGCCAGGGTGAGCCCCATTGATGCACCAAGGTTTCACTGACTGCTGGGCACGACCCCCACACCAGAAGAGATGCCCCCACAGAGACAAGGGGACCTCCTGAGGCAGGGGGTTCTCATTGCTGCTGGGTGTGGGGCCTTGGCAAGAGCTTCTGGCATAAGCTGTTTAATAAAGAGCATTGCCACCAGAGCCATTGTTTGGCAAGTTTAGCCTGGAATGGCAGCAAGCAGGAGTGTGCTGGAATGGGAGGGTGCTTCTCCAGATCAGGGAATGCCAGAATGAGAACAGGGGCTTGTTCTCCTCCCCACTGTGACTGATTGGAAAGGTCAAAGTCACCCCACATTTTCTAGGAAGGATGGTCAGGATGGCTCCCAGGCTCTCACCCCAAGTTGGTCACGCAAAGCTGGAGGCTGTTGCAGAAGGGACAAAGAGCAGCTCTGAGCTGGGGGTGACAGTCCAGCCACTGTGGCCCCTCCACAGACTGCTGGGAGCCCTTGGTGCCTGGCCTCGGGTGCTGGCCCCACAGAGTGCTCCCATGGGAACCCTGCACGCTCCCAAACTCTCTGGAGGATAAAGGGATCCAGGATAGACCCTCATCCCCTCATTGCACCCCATGAATTTCTGTGACCCCAAGGTGCTCTCCAAGCACAACCTCTCCCGTGTCTCTGCCCTGAATCCTGGGGGCTGTGTTTGGAGGGAGAGGCTGTCCTGTGTCCCAGGACGCCCCCACAGCAGCTCCCACAAATACCATGGTAGACCGTGGGGTTCTCAGACCCTCTGGGAGCTGTCATTTGCAGAAAAACTACAGCATTTTGTTCCAAATAATTTAGCCCTTTTTAAATTCCAGTTTCCCTCTCCGTGACAGGCCCACAGCTGGGTGTTTGGTGTTTGTGGTCACTTAGTGAGGAGCCCGCCCTTCCTGCATCCCTTGGCAAAGCCTCAGGGCGCCTCGGGGTGTGTGTGGGTGCTGGACCCATGGGGACAGGGACTGGGCCATACTGGGTCCCCAGTGCCTGGTCCTATCCCTTCCATCCTCAGCCACCAGCCTGGGGCTCTCCTGCATCCTGAGCCCTTGAAAGGACGTCAGTCAAGGCGGGGTCACGGCTCGGCAGCACCGGGCGCTCCCCGCTCCGCCTCCCTCCCGCCTCGGCGGCTCTCGCAGCAGAGCAGAGCGGTAAATATGTGCAGCATTACATATGTATAATGGAGTGTAAATAACCCCAAAAAGTGCATTGTAAATAGACTCCAAGTTTATCCTTTATTAATGAGGCACTGAGTGCCCTGCTGTTTTAGAGCAGCGAGACTTTGATAATATCAAAACCTAAATTACACTTGTGTCTCTCATTCCCAGCAAACGACAGCATCATTTCAGGCCTCTTTGCCACTTGTATTTATTTATTCTGGTATTTATCTATCTCTCCCACCCAGCATGTGGGGCAGCTTGGAGGATGCCCCCTGGTCTCCATGTGGGAGGCAATGGCCCCCTGGGTCCAGTCCCCACATTCCTGGGGTCCTGGCACAGCCAAGGAGCCACAATGTTTCCTTATGGCCAAGGACTGCTCTAAGTGGCCAGTGAGATGGGGCAGACCTGGGAAATGTGGGGTCAGGACCCATTTCTGTCAGGGTTTCGGATGCCACCAGAGCCAGAAGTGCCCTCTTTCCAAGGACTGGGGGTCACTGGCAAAATTCTATGGTGCCTTTTGGATGCATTTGTTCCTGGGGTCTCATTTGAGGGTACCATGTCAGAGGACATGTCCATCCTCTTTTCCATCAGGGCCTGGGGGTGAGGAACCCCCATGCTCATGGGACACTGGCAACTCATCAGTTTTTTCTGAGGCTATTGGCACAAGAGTTTTTCTTTTGGGTTGTAGTTCAAACTGTCCTATGCCACTGGCCTGGTACTCTTGCAAAAGAAGGATTTGGGTTTCCTCTCTGCTCATCTTGCCAGGAAGGCATTCCCAGCTGCTCCACTGCAGGCTTCTCAGGAAGGACGTGGCTGGGTGAGCTCTGAGCTGCTTTTCTATGTCCAAAGCTGCTTCCCTATGTCGAAATCCAGTTCCCTGGACTGAGGCCTCCAAAATCACTGGTTCTGTCTGGTGAAGGATAAGGCTGTATTCTCTAGCAGTGTCCAAGCAGACCTTGAAAGACTGTAGAAGGTGCAAAGAAGAGCCTGAGAAATTACTTGGACACCTGGAAATGCTGCTGATCCTCTTAAGGTTTGCAGAAAAAAAGATGAAGGTGGCTTTCTCCAAATGCACAAGTGCCTTTTCTCCTGATATGCCCAGTGCTAAAGGGTGGGTGGGTTCAAGTGCTGAGGTATTCACATGGAAGGCTGGAGCTCAGCCCAGGATGATGTGGAATGGGAGAGAAGACCCTGGTTCAAACTCTCCAGATGCTCTGAATGGAGCCCTCAAGGAAAAGGTCATGGCTCATCACTGGATATCTGCAGATCCTACATGGAAGCTCTCTAGGAGAGTACCTGGCTCAAGGTGAATGGTCACATCCCAACTGGAAAGCTGATTAAGGCTTGCTGGACACACCCTGGTGTCCCTGTGCAATGGTGAGGCCACAGGTGGCCGCAGACCATGGTCAGAAATGCCACGGAGCATTCACACCCTGCCCTCAATCCCTATGGCTCCATGAGGATGGATCCTGGGGGTCCACCAAGCCTTTGAGGCTGAACCCTTCTCGCACTGGTTTCACCAGGTTCTAACAGCAAACTGTCCCTGCCACCTCCACGGGGATGCCTTTGCTCCCCACAAAACTCACCTGGCTGCAGAGGCTCCATCAGGGACCAGTTTGGACTGAGGTAGGTTCCTGTGTGCTCCATCTCCTCTCTTGCTCCATGTGGAAAAAGTGACACTGGGGCAGCATCCTGCTGCCCACAGAGGTTGGTGCAGAATTTGTCCCTGCCTCTTGTCTCACTGGGATTGTCCCTGCTCCCAGTTTAGCAGCCATGGGAGAAGGGTGCTGGACACAGGGGACATTGCCTGGGGTCAGCTCAGTTTGTAAATAGACCCTGAGTTTGCAGCCTGGGCCCTGGATGTGTTTGAGGGGCTCAGGGACTGATTCAGGGACTTGGAGTGGACTGAGAGTCTCGACATTCCAGGCTGCAATCCATGCCTGCAGCCCAGGAAACCAATCACATCCTGGGCTGCATCACAAGAGGTGTGACCAACAGGTCAAGGGATTCTGTTCCTCTAGTACACTCCAGTGATTCCCAGCTGGAATACTGCATCCACCTCCGGGATCCTCAGCACAGGAAGGACATGGACATGCTGGAACAAGTCCAGAGGAGGCCATGAAGATGCTCAGAGTGCTGGAGCACCTCACCTATGAAGACAGGCTGAGATGGCTGAGGTTGTTTAGCCTGGAGAAGGCTCGGGGGAGGTTTCACTGGATAAAAGGGCTGCAAAAAACTGGGAAGGGACTTGATACAAGGGCATGTAGGGATAGGACAAGGGAGAACTGTTCAAACTGACAGAAAGCAGCTTTAGATCAGATATTAGGGAGACATTCTTTACTGTGAGGGTGGTGAGGCACTGGTTCAAATTCCCCAGAGAAGTTGTGGATGCCCCATCCCTGGAAGTGTGCAAGGGCAAGTTGGCCAAGAGGCTGCCCTGACCCATGAGTTATTACTGCTCACAGTGATAAGTGCCAGGATACAAGTCACCCAGAGGGAAAAGATTACACACCCAAAATTAGGACACACACCCCACCCCAAATGGGGAAAATCCTTCTCTTGTTTCTACATAGCAGAAGAATCTTTCAGCACCATCCCAAGGCATCTTCTGCCTGGGAAGGGTGATTTCATTAAGGAATGGGACCTCTTGGTGCCTTCTTTTGTTTTTCCTTTGCCTGGTGGTGTCAGGAGTTTCCCACGAATGGAACAAGGACACAGAGGCAGTGTAGGTGTGCCCATCCCAGGTGTCACAGCCCCGTGGACCCTTCTGTGCTACGATAAACCTGGCTCCCTCCTGGCTGAAAGTCATCCCTCAGCAGGGCCTCCCCAGGCTGGGCCACAGCTCTCATCTCCTTGAAGCACAGAGCCACATCCAGCCTGCAGTTCTCATGGACCCTGATGAACAGTCTTTCTGCAGGTAAAAATCCAAAATGGGTGGGTTTTTACTGTGCTCTCGGTAACATCCACTCAGCTGAAACCCAGCACTTGAGAGGGGTGGAGAACAGTGATTCATATATTTGAAAAGCCTAAAATATTTCTCCAGCATAAACAATACCCACTCAACCTCAGAAAAAAATATACATATAATGAAAAATATTTACATTTGTGTGGGATAAAGCGTTTCTTACCCTATGAGAAATAAAACAATCCTGTGTGGATGCCTGCAGGCCCGTGGCTGGTGCTCTGCAAGTCTCTGCAGCAATTGTGGGGCTCCAGGGCTCGTCCGGGCCGGGTGGCCGGAGCGAGGGTGCCCGGCAGAGGGTGCGCACCAGCAGATGGCACTCCCAGAATTTATTGCTACAGCAAGCTGCCTCTCGGAGAGCAGTCATGTAGGAGATGTCCTATTATATGGGCAGTTGACTTTAATAGTCATTGTGTGCTTAAAGCACAGCAAAACAACAGTGGGAAAAAAAAAAATCCCCACTCCACTTGGATGGCCCTTTTCCCCCCAGCCCTGCTAGTCTATTTGTACAGTAAATTAAAAATATGAATCACTTCTCTCTACTGCCTCCCCAAACACTCATCCTGTCAGGCTCTGTGTTGTCTTCATTTGTATTACCTTAATTTAATGTTAATTATGTTCTTCATTTACAAAGAACAAGCATTTACACTCCCTGTCTGGGGATTTTCCACACTCGCGGTCTCCACAGACGGGGAGGAAGGGGAGCGGCGGAGCCGGCGGTGCCGGGGAGGAGCTGATCCAGGGCCGTGGGAACGGGGGGAGCAGGGGTGTCCCCCCCGAGCGAACCGAGAACGATGAGCACTATTGCCTTTCGATTTATGAAACCGTATCGCTGCCTGTGCTTAAATCTCCCCTAATAAATCCTTTTTAAAAGGTCCTCGGCCAATGCAGGGCAGTGATTTATGGCGGGGAGCTGGGTGGAGGGAGGTTTGGTGGCAGGGTTTGCTGCCGGGGGTGTTGGGGATGTCACAGGGTTGGGAGCCTGACCACTGCTGGACAGTCCTAAGAAAATTTCCTGCACATCTTCTCCCTGATGTCTGCAGACTTGTTGGATGCTGCCAGTGACGGGATGACCTGATTTATGTGGATGACCCATAGCATGGATGAGGATGGCAAATCCTTGCTCCATGCCTCAGTTTCCCCATCAGCACCAAGAGAACCCCCCCCCACCCTCCCAGCTCTANGTGTGTGCTCGTGTGCACACACATAAAGGACCCAGATCTCTCAAAACACCTCACACTTCATCCCAAACCTGACTTTGCCATGCACAGAGCCTGTGACTGGAACGGGGAAGGACAGAAGAGGAGAACATGAAGAAAAACAATGAAAGAGTCGTGAGCTTTCCTGGGCTATGGGATGTGTTCCCCTTCACAGGCTGCCCTTGGCCATCCCTGGGATGGGGGTCATGGGGGTGAAGGCTCCGTGCCTTCATTTCCAAACCACATTTCCAAACCGTGAGCCCCCTGTCTGCACTCAGCAGGGTTTCAGCGCTGCCCACGCCTGCCCGTGCCCTGCATGGCCTGTTCTTGTAGCTCTGTGTCCAGCCACAGGGCAGGAACGCCAGGGGCTTTTCCCAGGGAACCTGAGGATGGGATTTGAGCAGAGGAAGAAACATCTTTGGCCCCGATTGTGTATGAGCTCCTGGAGTCACATTTTGCAGTGCAAATTTGGGTTGTACCAGTACATCATGGGAGCTGGGTAGATCCGACTGAGTGCCCATCCCCAAATCCTCAAAAACCCCACAAAAAGATAAATAAAGGGGAATGAAAAGCAGCCCACCAAGCCTTCCTGTTCTGGATGACACAGGAACCCCAGAAAAGTACAGAAAACAAACTCCCACTGCCATGAAATCCCAAGATACCACACATATGCTCCTCCCAGTCACTACCACCCATCTCCATAGAAACAGCCACACATTCTGGGGTGGGCACCTGAGCCCCCTTGTCACCAAATGGCCTCAGGACCTGGGCAGGTCTCCTCATGGTTGCTTAGGGGTGATATCTCAGGTTCGGCCCTCTAGACTTCTGCTACGAGCCCGTCTTGCAGCTGCAGAGCCGTGCCCCAAACCCCTGTTTGGGGGGGGCACAGCCCCACAGTCCATCCCACACCCCACTCCTGCCCTCGGCCAGCTATGGAGCAACCCCACTGCAGGGCTTCCTTCCCCCTACCCCGTCCTCTGCCATGTAGATCTGAGGCCACTCACTTCATGACAGAAGTGGCTCAACTGCCCCCCGTGGGACAAACACGCCCCCGCTCCGGGGGATGGCAATCTCCTCCATCCTCCGCTGGCCATGCCTGCGCCCTCCCCACGTGCTCCCATGTGCTCTCCCTTATTAACAATGACCTTTCCACCGTGCTCACCGCTGATTCCCCAGTCCCAAATATCTTTTAAATGGGTTTCAGGAGCTGATGCGAGCTCTGTTAAAAGGCCACCGCGCCGCCCCCGCCCTGCCCCGCGCCCTCCCGCGCCGCCGCCCCCCCGTCCCCACGCAGCGCCACCCGCGCACACGCTCACACTCTCACGCT
>VYXF01007945.1:263857-328229 GCA_013397295.1 Polioptila caerulea
AGGTGGGCTCCAGGTTCCCCCATCCAGGCGAAGGGAGGGGGGGGCACACGGCCACCGTCAAATGCGTCACTCGGAGACAAATGTCACCTCCACCATCTGCTGCAGCGTGTGAGGGCGGGGGGAGCGCTGCGCGGCACAGAGGGGACGGGCGCGACAGTGTCACCCTGGGAAGAGGCTGAGCCGCCGCGGAGCAGGGACACCAATACTGACCACCGGGTCCTGTGGGGACAGAGAGGGGATGGCCATTGACGGGGCTGAACCCGAGTCCATGGGATGCTCACGGGAAGCAGCGACTTGCTTTCAGACAGGAGAGGGAGAGGGCAATTGTGTGTGGGGGTCCGTCCCTCCAGGAGTTCTGTGTGTCCGTGCCCACTGAGCACACCGATGGCCGTGCCCTTGGTGACAAGGACACCACCCCAGCTGCCACTGAGGTGGGAGCACCTGCTGGGGGAAAGGAGGAGTCAGCCCCTGCCACAGGTACACGGTGGGGATAAACACCCAACAACTCGGATGGGGTGCCCAGACTGTGCAGGCAGGCACTTTCCCCACTGTCCCCACATCTCCCCACTGCCACCCAGCTGCCTGCACATCCCTCTCCCCCTCCCAGCTTCCCAGCAAGGAGGGAGGTCTGGCCTCCCTCTCCCCCTCTGCCCCACTCCACACCCCCAGCATCCTTGGGTGTTTTCAGTGGGAGAAAGAGATGTACAAGTGACAACTCATTCCCTGTCCTCTCCCTGGAGATCTGAAGAGCACTCACAGAGGTGAGTCAGACCTTTGGGGTGTCTCAGTGGGCTGTGGAGACACCCAAAGCACCTCCAGCCCAGCTCCTGAGAGAGGAGCAGTGGCACTGCCACCAGGGCCCTTCTGTGTGGCTGGATGCACCCCTGATTGCACCTTGCAGGTGTGCTCAGGGGCCACACCAATGGAGTTTTTCCATCTTTTCTGTATGCAGGGAAAGTCTGGGCAACCTCCAGCCTCACCAGACCTGGTGACAGTGGTGCCAAGGGGATACAGCCCCACACACACTCTACACCCCACAGGACAGTACAGAGCAGCATCTCCTGCTGCAGGTCAGATCCAACACATATTTACCTCATGCCAGGCAGTCTGCAGGCTCAGGTTCTCCATTTATTTGGCTTTGTGCCATACATCTTAATAATTCCAGGCAGGACACAGTAAGGTATGGGGAGCAAGTGGCACAGGGTTCTGTCAGGAAATGTCACCGTCCTTGGGTGATGGAGTAGAAGGCTTGAACACTGGCTACTCCTGCCTGGGAACCACATTGTGCTGCTCTGAACATGCTTTTGAAAGTACTTTTCCTTTTCAATGGAGAACTAGGTTTCATCCCTGAATGATTCCTGTCATGTCCTGGGGGATTTATTGGTCATTTCAGGAAGTTTTTTAAGGCTCACATTTATTTACAGCTCCCCATGCTCCTTTCACCTGCCCAGGCCTTCAAAGGGGCTTTGACAAACTTGAAATATTGCTGGAGCAAAACTGATCCCAAATGGCAACCAGTGTCAGTGGGAGCATCCCAGCTCTGTTGTAAAAGCTGCTAATCTGAAAAGCCAGACTCACGTATCTGTTGCTCATCAATTTTTGTATCTCAGATCTAATTTTAGACTTACTTAGAGTGAGAGCTGAGCAAAGTCTTCCAACAGCTTCTTCTGGATGAAACTCAGCCTCTGGTGCTGCTTAACAGCCTGGATTAAACCTGGTCTCCTGGATCCAGCAGCCAAAATAAGTGCAGGGGCCATGAAAATTATTTTAAACAAATCACCTTTGCTGAGAGCCAGCTGGGAATGCATCAAGTTCTTGTTTTTGCAGCAGGTTCAACCAGGGGACTTGCTTCCCCAGCTGGGATGAGCTTTGGATGCTGCACCTGGACCTGTCAGAGGCCAGTGCTCAAGGATGATGCTTAAGCACTGGCCTCAAGCTTGAGTGGGTCTGAACCCAGCTTAACCCTAAGAGGGACCCTAAAAAGATAAATCAGCCCTGTAACGTTGCAAAAACAACCTGCAATGGGGTCATGTGGAGGACTTGACAAACTTGTTGGGGAGGGTTGCTTAGAAGGATGGGAGCTCTCACTGCAGCCTCGCAAAGTTAGTAATTGTCCATGGCTGAGAAATGGGAGCAGAGATGTGTGCTACCAGTTGGAAAGCCCAATGTCAGTCTGGACACCAGCACATCCCTCAGCAGCAGGAGCCTGGCAGGACTGACAGATCCACTGCACTTGTGGGATGGCCAGGCAGTGCCAGGAGAGGCTTGCAGAGCCCTGCCTGCCCAGCCAGAGGGTTGGCAGCCTGCACACCCCAGCCCTTGGCTGTACTGTTCACCAAAAATGAGCCAGTCCCAGCACAGGCAGGCAGGCAGATGTAGCTTATCCCTGGGAAAGTCCTCGTGCCTTGCTCAGATATGTTTTGCTGTTCTCCCCCTCCCCAAGCAGAGAGCAAAGGCAGGGTGTCAGCAAAACTGTTCTCCCTTACTGCTGGTCAGAGGGGAGCTCAGTGTGTGCCCAGGAGTGGCACTGGGTGTCTTTTATTGCCCCCCCGAGGGCCCCCCTCAACTGACTTAGACCCCCCAGGCTGGCAGGCTGGGCTGGCATCATCCTAAGGTGTGGAGCAGCTGCCTGGAGGGTGCATGAATATCCAGGTTTTACAGCCATGATCTCACATCAGCAGTTGGTGCAAGAAGGGACTGGGGTGGCAGCTGATGTAGCTGTCCCCAAAGCTCAGCTCCCATAGCCTGGCTGGATGCAGAGCTGGTTTTCCACTCCAGCTGGGAAAACAAACAGGACTTATTGCCAAAACACACAGGGAGTATGCTGAGATGGGTCTGAGTGACACAGGGCCTGCACACACTGAGGGTCTGGGACCTGGAGGTAAACCTGTCACGAGGGAACAGGAGGGGTGTGCCCCCCAGAGGAGATTTCTGCACCCTAAGGCTCACAGATCAAGCAGAAGGTGAGAGCAACAGACCAAAGGGGACATTTCAGGCCATCAGCTGTGGCATTACCCTCTGCTGTACGTGTATCAAGCCCTCCTGGTTCCTCACCCTAAGTCCTGGGCAGGAGCTGGGCTCAGATACCTGGTGCCCTCCCTGGCTCTGCTGTTGATGCTCATTAAACCATCAGTCCATGTGTGCCTCAGTTTCCCCCCAACAAGGAGTCACCTCTCCAGACTTGATACCACTGATGCAGACCATGCTGTGGTTAAAACAGAAGGAAAGTAGGGTCAGAAAGAGAGCTCAGGAGCAGGGGACAGGGTGGAGGGGGTATAGTGGGACCTACACCTGCTTCACCCCTGCTGTTCACTGCTCTGGGCAGCTGTGCCATTGGAACTGGGACTCTCAGCACCCCCCGTTCTGCATCCCCCTCCCTGACCCATGCCAGCCACTTCACTAGAGCTGTAGCTCCACTGACCTGCCATTAGTTACAATGCCTGAGCCCAAGCAGGAGGTCAGCACAGGCTGGCCCAGATATAAATCAGCTCCCTATGGAGTTCCCTGTGGGGACAGCAGTGACACATGCCCACCAAGTGCTGTAGGACCCAACCACCTTGGCCCTGGGATGCTTCCCAGGGATGAAAGCCTTACCCCCATCACATCCAGCTGGGCTCCCTGGGGACCTTGCTGTCCCACCAGCAGGTCCTCAGGGTGATGAGGAGCACTGTGTCACAGGGAGGGGACAAGGGACTGTGCCACAGAGAGAGGCTACATGGCTCCCCAGAATGAAACAGCGGGGCTGAGACCCTAAAAGCCCAGATATGGGATTGAGGGCCAGCTCAGGAAGCGTCCACCACAGAGCTGGGTGCCCACAGGGGTGATGTGTCTGAGAGGTGACACCACGGGGCCGAGGGGACAGTCCGCCCTCTGGGGCACCTCCTGCTGTCCTGTTAGGGGAGAATCTGGATGAAGAGAGGTCTCTCTCCCGCCATCGAGCTCCCTGAGCNCCAGCCCAGCCGTCCTTCTGCCTGCCCGTGCTGCCATCCCCGGTCCTCCGGCTCCCTCTGCTGCCGGCGAGGACGGCGGCTGCCCGAGCAGCATCTCAGCCGCCCTAGGTCCTCAACAAGATCTTCAGCCACGGACCACAGGGCACCTGCACCGGCATCTGCCTCACACGGCCGATCCGCTCACCTGGAGAAGGCGTGCGGGCAGAGGATGCTTCCAACACGCTGCAGGAGACCTGGGGCACCCGGCCCCAAGCAGCCCCCGGTGCAGGTGGGCAGCCTTGCCAGAACCAGTAGTCAGCTGCAGACCCTGGAGACCACATGGAGGGATGGACTGTGGTAAGACCTCAGCCTCAGTGCTAGACACCAGGGACTCCACGCCGAGACTGCGGCTCCAAAGTGCAGGCATTTGTAAACAGGTCCTTTCAGCTTAGGTGATTTCTTTTCTCTGGGTTGACACGAGTGTTCATGCCATGCACACTGCAAGTGTCAGGAGCTGCTCAGCAGCCAGTCTGTTTCTTTTTTAAACTTGACATAAGCAGGTAAATCATCCCCAAGTAACACATTTACCACGAGAGGAAAAATGTCGGTGCTGCTGTCGCCACCAAAGCAGGAGCTCCTGCCTCCCTTTCCCCACAGGGCTGGGAGCCTGAGTTATAGCCCTGTTGGAGAGACAGTAGGTTTGTAAATGCCTCTGTTTGTGCTGTTTTGCAGCCCAACCAGAGCCCATTGATCACTGAGACAGGAGTGAAGCCAGCGAAGAGAAGCAGGAGCCAGAACGGTGGAGACAGGCAGCCAGAGCCACGCCAGGAGCGGGACACGTGGGGGGCAGCTTGGACCTGGCCCTCTGTGTTCTTTTGCCTCTGTGAGATCCCTGGTCTAAGAATACAGACTGCTTCTTTCACCCCTTGAACAAGCTCATTTGCTTGGCCAGCAATTGTAAAAGGATTAAAGTTAGGAGTCCATGGCACTATGGAGGAAGGTCCCTGTGCCAACATGGTGCAAGCACAGAGCCTTATGGCACACATATCTGGTGTGATAAAAGGTTGGTTTGGGTATGAGGACTGACCCTTTACTTGGCCACAACTCACAGCCACTAAATGCTACCAAGGATGCTCAGAAACTGGGATGTGATTTGCACCCAGAGAAAAACGGACCCTGCACAAAATCAAAACAGCCTCAGGAAATGCAAGGAGGAAAACACAGAGTGCCCATGTGGCACACAGAAACATCCTGGGGTTCAGCCAGGGCCTCAGTATGGGGGAATCCTTTTACAACCTCAAGCATTTCCTGTAGCACAGCCAGTGCTGAGGTTTAACCTGAGCAACTACAAACTGCTCTGAGAGAACTTCCCCCAGGAAGGTGAAGGAGGAGCCCTCTGCCCAGTGTCTGACCTGGACCTGAGCAGTCTGGGGACTCACAACCCCCATGCTGCAGCAGCCCTGCAGCACCTTCCCTGCAGCGAGTGAACCATGGGACAGGGCTGGCATGGGGGTCATGTTGGAGACAGCCCCCCCAGAACACATTCCCTAGAAGGGTGACATGACACCAACAGAGCCAGGCACATGAGAGCTGATGTGATCGAGGCACATGGTTGCTGCCCCATGCCAAAGGCACTCACTGGCACCCTGAGCCCTGCAGAGAGCTGGTCAGCTTTGCACAGAGGTTAGGGATGGCCAAGGGGCTGTGTAGAATCAGGACATTCTGTTCATGAGATCCTACCAGGCAGACTGTTTCCTATAGCTCAGGCAGGGAAACTGAGGCAGGGAGGGCTGCTGGGACTCAGGGAGCAAGGGAAGGTGGCAGTAGACCTGTCCCAGCTGCACCATCACTGCTGAGCCATAGGGAAAGTCACTTGTCTACCAAGCATGAAGCCCCTGTGCAGAGCACTGCCATGGGAGTGGGGTCACAGTCCCTTCACCAGACGGGGGGAATGGTTCTGAGAGGGCACTGATTCCTGGCTTTGCTCCTGCAGACACAGGCTCATGCAGACCACCAGACACTACCATGGTATGCTCTACAGACAGAACATGGCACAGCATCCTGCCATGTATCTGTGCCATATTCCCATCAGGGCAGCTCTGCCATCACCCAGCTGGATCTTACTCCAGACAGAGGAAACTGCTGGAAACAGGGACTGCAACACATCACAGGGGGCCTGGTGCATGCCCTGCTGCATTCCTTGCTCCTGCTGCCCACGGGCTGCCCAGGCAGGACTCTCACTCTGCACCCACTGGCCCTGAGGATGCCCCGCAGGGTGCTCTGCCCTCCAGGCCTTCTCCAACCAGGCTTCCTCAGCTACAGCCCAGCAGCCCTTCCCTCACGCTCTGCACCACGCCGACGTCACCCCGGCCATCAATAGCGCTTGGTTAATTAATTTGATGGGAACAGCAGGGACCACACTTTGCATTTAGTGAACTTCTGAGAACTTCCAACCTCATCTTCATAATTGGCCTCATAAATTCGAGGGAAGAGAGAAATCAGCAAAGCCAGAGAAGCACAAGGAGGCAGGAGAGGCCCTGCACGCGGGAGGGCGGGCGAGTGTGTGAGAAGTGACTCTATTTGGTGTCCTTATTTAATTTTATTGCGCAGATCCATCTTCGCCCNAGGTGAAGGAGGAGCCCTCTGCCCAGTGTCTGACCTGGACCTGAGCAGTCTGGGGACTCACAACCCCCATGCTGCAGCAGCCCTGCAGCACCTTCCCTGCAGCGAGTGAACCATGGGACAGGGCTGGCATGGGGGTCATGTTGGAGACAGCCCCCCCAGAACACATTCCCTAGAAGGGTGACATGACACCAACAGAGCCAGGCACATGAGAGCTGATGTGATCGAGGCACATGGTTGCTGCCCCATGCCAAAGGCACTCACTGGCACCCTGAGCCCTGCAGAGAGCTGGTCAGCTTTGCACAGAGGTTAGGGATGGCCAAGGGGCTGTGTAGAATCAGGACATTCTGTTCATGAGATCCTACCAGGCAGACTGTTTCCTATAGCTCAGGCAGGGAAACTGAGACAGGGAGGGCTGCTGGGACTCAGGGAGCAAGGGAAGGTGGCAGTAGACCTGTCCCAGCTGCACCATCACTGCTGAGCCATAGGGAAAGTCACTTGTCTACCAAGCATGAAGCCCCTGTGCAGAGCACTGCCATGGGAGTGGGGTCACAGTCCCTTCACCAGATGGGGGGAATGGTTCTGAGAGGGCACTGATTCCTGGCTTTGCTCCTGCAGACACAGGCTCATGCAGACCACCAGACACTACCACGGTATGCTCTACAGACAGAACATGGCACAGCATCCTGCCATGTATCTGTGCCATATTCCCATCAGGGCAGCTCTGCCATCACCCAGCTGGATCTTACTCCAGACAGAGGAAACTGCTGGAAACAGGGACTGCAACACATCACAGGGGGCCTGGTGCATGCCCTGCTGCATTCCTTGCTCCTGCTGCCCACGGGCTGCCCAGGCAGGACTCTCACTCTGCACCCACTGGCCCTGAGGATGCCCCGCAGGGTGCTCTGCCCTCCAGGCCTTCTCCAACCAGGCTTCCTCAGCTACAGCCCAGCAGCCCTTCCCTCACGCTCTGCACCACGCCGACGTCACCCCGGCCATCAATAGCGCTTGGTTAATTAATTTGATGGGAACAGCAGGGACCACACTTTGCATTTAGTGAACTTCTGAGAACTTCCAACCTCATCTTCATAATTGGCCTCATAAATTCGAGGGAAGAGAGAAATCAGCAAAGCCAGAGAAGCACAAGGAGGCAGGAGAGGCCCTGCACGCGGGAGGGCGGGCGAGTGTGTGAGAAGTGACTCTATTTGGTGTCCTTATTTAATTTTATTGCGCAGATCCATCTTCGCCCACCCCCTCCCTGTCTAGCCCTCTCTCTCCCGCTCTCCCTGCTGAGTTCACCTAATCATGATAAATTCATATTCATTTCCCTGCCTGTTCCAACGGGGGGAGAAGCAGCTCCCCTACATTCGCCCAGCCATGCTGCCATTAGCAAATATTTACTCATGAATACAAAGTGCCAGAGTTAGAGGCCAAACTACCCTCCCTGCATCCCTTTGCCCCAGCTCCCTCCCATCCCTGCACTAGGATGAGCAGGACAACTAAGGATAGGTGTCCTTCCCACAGGGTAGGCAGTAGGGTGGAAAGGGCTGCCTAATGCCCAGAGCTTTTTCTTTGCCCTTTTCTTTCTTCCTTTTCAGTGAGGGAGGCAGAGAGATGCTTGCTGGGGGGACAGGAGTTGCCTGAGACCCCAATCTACACTCACCTTCAGGGTACAGGGATAGTAGGGTGGGAGCAAGGGGGTCTGAGGCAGAACCTGAGGGCCAGTCCCATCTCAACGAGTTTCCACTCATTCTCTAAGTGCTGCTGCATTTTGTTTTATTTTTAATTTTCAGGATGATCAGACTCACAGCCAGGGAGAGCAGGAGGGGGTGTGCTGGGGAGGGGGGAATAGCTGAAGCCCCTTCCTGGGAAGCAGGAACCAGGCAAGACCTTGTTAGAGATGCCTAAAACCGTATTTGCTCTCCCTGCCTGCACTGATCCCGAGGACTCAGCACCCACCTCTTCCCAGACATCCCTTGTTCCTTCTTCCCAAGTGTGGCATGCTGTGGTTTAGAAGAGGCAGGAGGTGTGCAGTGATAGGGGGGTGGGCAGGGATTAGCGGAATAGAGAGCAGCATGTGTGGGGCAGCTCTGTCCCCTCTGCCCAGGGCAGTGGGTGGGTGGCACGGCCCGGCCTCTCACGTTTCTCCCCTTGCACCAAGATGAGGGAGAAGCGGCATCCAGCAATGCCACCCTCCAGCTGCTCTGGACAAGCTCCTTGCGCTCCTTCTCCTCCTGCCCCTTCCAACCCCCACAGCCACACCCAGGAGAGACGGTCCTTACCCAGCCGTGGCACGCCCGGCTGCGTTAGCCACCGGAGGGCCCTCTGCCCCCTCCAAAGCTGCTGGGCAGGCATTTGTGGGGTGGGACGGGACAGACAGACATCAGGCTCATTCCTCACTGAGCAGGGGACTGGTGGGATTTCTGCCCCAGTGGCCTCCACATGATTTATGTACTGGGGCCCTCCTCCCTGGCATTTCCCAAGGGGTTGGGCACGAAGTCTCACTCCTGTGGAGACCTGGCCCCACGCATGCCCATGTCCAGCCTCTCCCTATATGAAAGCAGGACGAACAGCAGGGTCAGGTGCTGCTGCAGCACCCCTGTGAACTGTAGTGTGAACTGTAGCCCTGGAGGAGGGGTGACAAAGGGAAAGAAGTTGGGGGCCAGCAGTTCCATATTTCCCATACCCCTGCTGATGTCTTCAGCACATGGCCCCACTGAGAGAAGCAGCCCCAGCCCTCCAGGAACAGAGGCAGCCCCAGTCCACCCTGGCACCCAGAGTTAGAGGCAAACCTGTGCTCATTAAAGCACAAAGCTGAGCAGCCCTGCACTGTTCTCCCTGCCTCAGCCCAGGCAGAAAAAGGCCCGTGGCCTGTCAGACAAGGCAGCCTCCCCCTCTAAGCTCCCTGTGGGACAGGACTGTACCCAGCCCCAGACAGGCCAGATGTGGTGCTGCCCAGCCAAAGCTGGCTGACTGTAAGGATGGGGACTCCTTTTCCTGAGGGGTTGTCCCTGGGCTGCACAGCCCTCCTGAGGACAAAGTGTACTCCCTGGACCTGACAGGCCCCTGGTATAACAGGCTGCCTCCCCTCTGCTCCTGGATAACCCAGCTCAGTTCTCACTGCTTCTGCCTCAGCAGCCCTTGTCCTTCTTCAGCTCCTCCATCTCCCTTTCCAGCCAATCATTCCTGCTGCTCATCTCCATGTGCATCATTGGCTTCCAGGATGTTCAGGCTCCCCTTGGATAACCAAAGCATTTCCATGCTCAGGACTTTGAGCCGTGTTCCAGGCAGAGAATAGGAGACAGAACAGCAGCCAACTCCCACATGCCCTACTGTTTGATGCATATGGAAAACTGACAGCAATCCTTTCCTGACTCCACACCTGAAGAAAGGGCTCAACAATCGCTCCTTTCTCTGGGAACAGCCAATCCCAGCTCAGCCACATGGCCAGCTGCATGCCAGGACAGAGGATGATATGGGAGAATGGTGCCCTGAGAGCCTGAAGTGCTGGTCCAACAGTGTGATGNATGGGAGAATGGTGGCCAGCAACTGCCTGCCCTGAGAGCCTTAAGTGCTGGTCCAACAGTGTGATGATCTCCACTGCGTGTTCTCCACCTCCACTGAAACCAGAGAAATGGACCAGCTCAGGAGGAGCTCCTGGTAAGCCACAGGAGAATGTCCCAACAGTGACAGTGCAGAGAGCAAAAAGACAGAGATACCAAGGGAAAAGAGAGAAGGGATTTATTTATTACACTTCCAAAATTTCAAAGCACCAAGATGTGCCAAAAGACATTCATTCCCCTCAGGTGTCCAGCAGAAAGTCTGGGCTGACAAATGCCACTGCTAGGGTCTTGGCCACCCCAGCAAAGCCCCAGCCCTGCTGGTGCCCAGCAGCCACAGAACTGTGCAAACCCACCCACATTGTGCCTGCCCTAGCAGCAAATGTGCAGCTTTGTCACTGTACGTGATGGAGCCAGATCCCCCACAACAGAGCAAGAGCCCTGGGGTCCTGGCACAGAAATGCCCACCACGGCACCTCTGCCAGCAGCAACCACTGCAATACCTGTGTCAGACAGAGCACTCAATGTCTCTGGGAAATTCATCTCCACAACATAAAATAGTCGAGGTTTCTTGAGAAATTCATTCCCATGGAACTGGTGGGACCAGCCATACGCACATGTACACACACACACACACACACACACACACACACACTTTCCCTGATCAAGGACCAGACAACTCCATGGCTTCCACACAAAAAAAAGGAAAAAAGCTTTGCTTTGCCCCAATTAGAACTGTCTCCTTGTGTTTCTCTCCATCTTCATGCCTCCTACAGAAGTACACACAGCCCTGCTGGGTTAAATTCAGTGCCATTACATTCAAATCCTTCCTGAGCACAGCTCCCCAGGCTGTGAGCTCTGCTCCTCTCCTGCACTGAGAAGAAAGGAGCTCTTGGGGCAGAACAGGGCTCTCAGTAAATCTGGAGGATCCTCAGAACACAAGGCTGGGAGCAAGCAGGCACAGCACCTCAGGTCCCTACATCTCTTTCAAGGCTTAGCTGGCACTAGGGAAAGCTGGTGGCAGACACAGTAGCTGAGCCCTGTGCAATGGGACCCATCAAAGGACACATTAGCTCAGACAGAAGGACACAGCAGCAGCACAGGTTAACCCCTTGAGACTCCTGCAGTAGCAGCTGTCAGCAGTAGTCAGGACGAAGGCCTGTCACAGAACCAAGCTAGACCTCTGCTACCCTCATTCACAGCTCAGAACAGAAATTTTGGTGTGTCAGTGCTCAGATACAGAGGAAGATGCACCACACTTCCCTTGTTCCCAAGCACTGTCAGGGATCACGAGGTTCTGTAGTCCAATCTTCCAAAGCTGCAGAGTGCCAGGGTAGCTGATGGGCAGTAAGCCCTTTTGGTAGCCACACCAAGACAGCACTTCCAGTGTGGTTCCAGCCCACAGCCCCTGCTGAGGAAGCCACAGAGCTCTGCCCAGCAGCCAGGCCTCACACCAGCAAACGAGCCCCAGTTTGCTGGGAAATGTTCCTCAGCCTGCAGGCACCACACAGAGCCTTTCCAGCACTGGGGAAATCAGATCCTTCAGAACAGCAGCACAGCAGCAAGCCCAGGGTGACAACC
The DNA here is from genome assembly GCA_013397295.1 of Polioptila caerulea. NCBI lineage: Eukaryota > Metazoa > Chordata > Aves > Passeriformes > Certhiidae > Polioptila > Polioptila caerulea. The sequence continues at coordinate 275,550 of VYXF01007945.1, forward strand.
AGGCATCACCAGTCACGTTCGGAGGGCTCCCGGTAAGGCAGCCCCAGCTGAATGAAGACATCTCTCTCGGTGGGGGTGGGCAGGGTATGGCCGGGTGACACCTTGGCACCCCCCGGGCCGCGCACCACGGCCGAGCTGAGCGCGTGCTCCGACAGGCTCATGCCCTTGGTCTTGGCCAGGGCGCGCATGGAGCGGTTGAAGTGAGCCGAGCCCGTGAAGTAGAGCAGGGCACAGGCGAACTCCCGGTACGGCACCACAATGATGTCGAGCCGGCGGTGACGCTGCGCTGGCCCCGGCAGGCGGCACACGCCCAGGTACTTCTGCTGATCACCATTGTCCTCCTGACTCACCAGGTCATCTGTAAGGAAGCCTGGGGAGAGAGAGCAGGCCAAGAGGAGATTAATGGTAGATGGACACCTCCATGCTGAACTCCCCACTGCCCAGAGAGCAGCAGAGATGTCTCATAACGTGCTGCGGGACCCCAGGGACAACAGGCTGAGTTTCAGCAATACTCCCTCCCTAACTCTACAACTGAGCCAGGTCCAGAGGGCAGTAATTTTAAGGACTAACAAGAAGTCCTTTGGGAGAAATGATCACGTATCCTTCAATGAATGCCATCCACCTCACTGCCTCCTTGCCTTGGCCATCCTAAGAGCAGCTTCCCCGCCCTCTTACCGCTCCTGCGGAGGCTGTTGAGCAGCTTGCTGAACACCCCACGGTGAGACTGCCCATCCGGGTGAGTGACCAGCACATCCACATCTCCACAGGTGGCCTTCCCTCGACGGTAGGAGCCACAGGCAACACACACGAGGCCAGGCTTCAGGGCCAGGGCAGCTTGTCTGACCTTCGAGAGAGAGGGATGAGGAGTCAGAGACCAGCCTCTTCATGCCCTTTCCATCAAGGCAGCAAAGGATCTTCTGCCTGCCTTAAGGCTTGTCCTGCATCTCCAGAGTCTCCAAACACTTGGCAGGCATGGCACACTGCCCCACCAAGAAGGGCCTGCTGCCATGGGAGAAGTGAGCCAGAGTGGCCTCCATCCAGTCCTGCAAACACCCTGCACAACGCCACACCATACAGTGACTGATCATCAGCTCCTGGGAGCACTGGGTTGGGACGAGCAGGAAGATGAAGGGGCGAAGTACTGCACAAGTTCTCAAAGCCTTCAGATTCTGAGACCGCAAGAGAAAAGACGTTTTTCAGCTGCCCTACAAGCAAAAGGCTCACCAGCTCTGCCCACAAAGAGAATCAGTTCAACTGGTAATCGTCACAGGTCCTGTTTCAAAAACAGGGATGGGCTCATGAAGTCTCCCCAGCAGGACCCGACACAGCAGAAAATCTGCGATTACCCCTTGGAGTTCACTCCTGCAAGGAGCTCTGCCCCTACAGGAGAGCTCAGCTTCCTGACCCAGAAAAAGTAAAATTGTCCCAGCATTTTAGACCAAAGGGATACCAACATGCTGCTGCCAGCAAACACATAATCAGAACTTCCCCTATTACAGTCTTCTCCAGGCTGGACCCCAGCTCCTATTTTGTGCAGACAGTGCTAACTCTGATGGCTTCATTCATTACCTGTTTAAGAAAGGCTCCCAAGCCTCTGACAGGTCTAAAGTATTCTTGGTCTGATTGTGCCAATCACCCTGCTGGCAGCAAATAATGAGGGGCTCAGCAATTCCCAGTGATGGGGCCATCACAGAGGCTGGGGTTCAGCAAGGCAGTGTCCGTGCCCACAGCCCCTTGTCACTCTTGGGGATCATCCTTCATTAGCAAGAGATAAACCCATTAACCTTTGCCCCAAAGGTGCTCCAAGAAGCCACAAGCCTTTCTCATGCGGAGCAAGCCCTCCTCTGGTGTTTTTGCCCCCCTTCTGGCTTTAAATGAAGATTTCTAGAAAGCTCCCAGCCCCACCCGAGAGCCAAAAAGCTCCTCAGATCTCACTGTGACAGGCAGCACAGACAGTGACTAATCCCTCATTCTCTCTGCTGGGCCTGGATCAGAGGTGTGTTCGTGTGTATGGAGGGGAGCACAGTAATCCCATCAAGATAACAATAGACCCATTCCCAAGAGCCAGCTCCTCAGCCCAGCCTGCCTGGGAAAGGGACCACTCACCACCAAAATGGCTAATCCGGCACACAGGACTGACACCCCAGCAGGAGCCTGGCAGGAGGGTATTCTTCATGGCCAGGCCCTGTGGCCGAGTGACAGGGTCACACTGGCTGCTGCTTCCATGGTGACTGGAGAGCACAGGGGTAGCAGTGACAGTGTGTCCCCCAGGCTCTCTGCTCACATTAGGGTACACTGGCTTAGCACCCCTAGTCATGGAGTGCCACAGCATCCTACAGCAAGCAGCACTTGTTTGCAGCCTGGATCCCCTTTGCTTCCACCAAGGGTATCCACCCTCTGCTCTCCAATTGACAACAAGATCACAATGTGCTCACAGCTTCCACTGAACCACGGATACCTCAGCTGAAAGCAGACATTCCAGACATGATGAAAGGCAAGACAGCAGAGCTGGGAACCTGCTTATCCCACCATGCCACATGCAGCCTTCTTCAAAGCAGGGTGTAGAACTAACCTCTGTGAAGTATCCTCCTCCTTGCCAGACACTCAGACTGAACTTTCTTATGGGGCAAGGTAGAGGCCTTGTGTGGCCATGCCCAAAAAGGGTCCCCCAAGCACTGACCCCACTCAGAGGAGAGGCTGAAGAGCTCAGCTATAACACAAGGGCCATTTTCACAGCGTGTACCTTCCTGTCATGTCCCAGCAGGTACTGCACTCTGAGGGCCCAGGGCCAAGCTACTCACAGTCTGCTCTATTTCTGCAGCTTCCTCCCGAGGCATGCGCTCCAGGAAATCCGAGTAGTGCTTCAGCCCCACAGCCTGCTGGCTGGTCAGAGTGGCCTTGGTGCGGATGTCATCCAGCGTCCGGAAACCCTAGTGCAGAACATGAGCCAATATTCAAACATCTACCAACACCTTGCTCTTCACATACTTTCCACCAAGATGTGGGGAGATTGTATTTAGCCTGTTTCAAGTTCAGGCCAAGTCACAGCTTCTGAGATCACATGTAGAGAACATTTTAGAGCTTGGTTCTTAAAAGAAGGGATTTAGGCAATCCCACTATTCATGCATACCTCTAATTTTCACCTCTCCTCTGACAGGAGGCTACTGCTCTCAAGGCATGGTGTCCCTACACCATGAAAAACACCCACACATCCCAATGAGGGAAAGCCAACAGCATGAACACAAATGTGTTTTAAAGACTGTCAAGAATCCAGTCACAAACCAAACACTGCAAGAAACCAGGCTTCATTAGCTTGTGCTCAGGAGACAAACTGCTTTTAAAGAAGGAACCCACCCAGGGGGCTGGGCTGCTCCTGTTGGCACAATTATTTCAACCTCATTTTTATAACTTCCGGACAACATGGATGGCTGCTCTGACAGCTACAGGGCAACAGCCAGCAGTTGCATCAGGAGCTTTCATGGACAAGATGCCCTGATTCAAGCCTGGCTCTTAGCAACATCATTGCCATGACTAGTGTGACATGAGCTCCAAGGAGTGATGCTGGAGCAGAAGCAGCATGTCTCCCTTTCATCCTCTCCACATCTTTGTCCATTACCTGCCCCACCACAATTAAAGTCTCAGTTAGGTGCTAAGACACCGTGAGACCCAACCTCATAGTTCCTCCCCCAAAAAACGGATTTAAATCCTACCTGTAGATATTGGCAATTAAAAACTATTTGTGAAAGTAATTCTCCTACACTCAGCAGCAGTCTTCATACCATAACCTGAACCTCTTGTATAAGGCATTGAACTTACCTGCTGATACCACATCTGAGCCGTCTTGACCCCTGCTCCCCAGATGCTGGAAAATAACTCCAGCACAGGCACACTCTCACTGATGTGATCCAGCTTGCGCAGGTGCCCACTCTCCAAGATCTCCAGGATCTTCTCTGCCATCCGCTTCCCAATCCCAGGGATTTTACAGGCTTCCTAGAAAGAAACCAGAGCTTCTACTGGAAAAGCAAAGATCACAGACAAGCTGGGGAGCTGCTACTGACTCAGAGTCTGGTTAGTCATTTGATGAGTAAAGGATAAGTGGCAGGACTAGTTCTACCTGATGGTCTCCTCTCTAGCCCAGGCTTACCTTGGGTGATCAATTCAAGTGGAAAAGGACAAGCCTGCAGAATGAGACTGAAATATGAACACACTGAACTGCTGGACTGCCAGAGCCCCCAAGACTCATATCCAGTTAGTTTTACATGGTACCGCTGTTGGTTGCTGTTGATGAAGAGGAAGGTGAAAATGTCCCTGCATTGTGTCTAAGTGTGTGTTCAGATCTGGCTCAGACTCCATTTGTCTGCTGTTCTGCAAACACTGTGTGTGGTCAATAAATCTCAACTTGCACTTGCTCTACAACTCCCATGGAAGGTCCATCTCCCTGCTCCAGCCTCCCAGAGAGGTGTTTTACCTGGTAGGAGGTGACTGGTTTGTGGTAGCTCTTGAGTGCATTGATTGCTTTGGAGTAGCCCAGAGCTCTCCACTTGTCCCCCTGGACAGAGTAAGCCTTTGCCAGCACTTCCAGCTTCTCTGTGATGCATTGGTTGTGATTTTCCTTCTTGGTGTTGGAAGACTGGGCACAAACCCACTTGCTGGGAGGCTGGCTCACTGTATAAGAGCTGTCACTGATCTCCTCTGATGATTTCACAGGGTAGCGGCCAGAAATCAATGCTTCCAGGTCTCCCTGGGTTACACCAGCATCTTCTCCTTCACTGTCTTCATCATCAGAGTATTTCTTTGGGAAAGATCAGAGAGCAGCCATGTGAGAATAAGTGCATGCCTCGTATGTCCCCTTGGCATAGGCTGCTTCTGAGATTAGGAAGCCAGAGCACTAACCACCCTCTCTCCCAGGAGCACCATGCTCCAACTGCCACCTCCAGAAGTGGCTGGTTATATGCACATCACCGTTCCTCACACCTCAAGCTACACATCTCACTCTGCACAGGAGACTATACTGCTGTCTACCTGTGATTCAAGCACACAACCACCTCCTAGAGCCAAGCCTCTAATTGAGGTAAAACTCTGAGTAAGTGAGCAACTGCTGCCAGCAGCAAGGTATGACAACACAAAAATCCCTGGCTGGGAGAGATGCTGACTCCCTGCTCCCACTGGGAAACCTTTAGGTCGTCTGGTGGCAGCACAGGCCCATCTCTCACATTCAGACTCAGCAACTTCTACGCCACAATGCAGATGAGAGAAGACAGGCACTGAACTTTGCTTTCAGTTTACAGGCACAAAATCTTAACAGAGTAGTAAATTAAAACACGCTCATTTTCCCCATGGCTATCTGCAAGAGAAAAGGGGGAGGAAGGAATGACACAAAGGACTCCACATTCCTCAGTGACAGAAGAAAGAACCAATGTATGCATTTGCTGATACCCTCTGCATTAGGATGCCTCTGTGTAGACTTAAGAAACAATGAGCCTCGGCTTCAGGTAATGAACAAAAGGGGATAGAAGTGGAAAGCCACACAGAGGCTTTGTAGACTGCTTTGTCACTGGGGTCCCCATCTCCCTTGATGTATAAACACAAGAGTCTATGAAGATCCAAGAGCTTCTGTGCAGTGGAAGCAACTCCGAGTGATGCAGGATTGTTTGGGATCAGCCCAGTAATTACATGCAGAACACCATGTTCTGAGTTTTTGCAGAGTGTCAGCCTAAGACAGAGCCCACATCCTTACAACCTCTGGTTCTGCTGGCTGAGGAGGTTACGAGGTCTGGAGATACATAGATGGGATATGTTTTGCAGTCTTGTTTCATAACTCTGAAAACTGGGTCAGAATGAAGATCTGATAGACTTAATCAGTTTAATTTGCCTTGAAATGCAACTCCCTTAAGATGCTGTCCTCTCTAAGGGCAGCAAAGCCTCAGAGGGCTCAGATAAGTCAGTAAGCCCCTTAAAAGCATATAAAGTAGCACATTATCCAATCACAATGCAGAGAACTCTGCAGCTGGAGCTGGAAGCAATTCCCACCCTTTTGGCCAGCATTGTCATAGGTGAAACAGCCCTTAAATCCCTGACTCTCTCTGCTTTGTCAGCAAAGCTGATGGACTCTTCACAACCACATGCGCAAAACCAACAAGGCTACTTGAGAAGGAGGCAGGCAGCCTGGGGTGATAGCTCTGGGTTCACAGAGAGTAACTGGCACTGCTTACAGAGGCTGCCTTGCAGAGAACTACTGCATCTGGATGCCAGTCAAAAGGTGGTTGCTAGTCTGACTGGTACCAGGATTTCCTCAACGGAGTTTACATCCAAAGGCAGAACTCCCAGATCAGTCTCTGTTTAGTATGAAACACCGGCACACCCATCATCTCCTAGAGAAAAAAACATCCACCCAAGCTAGAAAAGACTCTATGCTTAAAGGCTACCTCTAAACTAAGTTTCAGCTTTATTGTTGTAGGTAGGTCTTAAGTGGTTGTTATTGTCTTTAAAGCATATCGCACTCCTCCCCAGGTCACACAGACCTAAGCTTGGGACAAGGGATTTTACTGAAATGTCTACAAACGTGGCTTTTGTGCCCCCAAGTGAGCTGTCAGGTAGAGAGTAATTGCAGCGCTTGGGCAAAAAAATTTTGGACTGTGTTGCAAAACAGATGCCAGCAATACAAGGCAGCTGTTGGGGATGGTTGAGGTAACTTTGCTACAGATAGATTTGAATGACACCAATTCCCAGGAACAATTTAGCAAACCTGAACAAAAATTTAGACAAAGGAAGGAAAGCTAACAGCAGGCCAGAGAAGCTGACCCACAGCAGAAGCCACTAACAACCGAATAGAGATATTTTAAGAACACCTCCACGATCCTTCTGGTAGCAACCTGATCAACTGTACAAACTGTGTCTGAACACTTTGCCAGGGAGTGGAGAACTGGTCCATATGGCTCAGGCAGGAACATAGGATGAAATATCAGAGACAGCTTCCTGAAAAGGAGATATTCTCAGACAGGGAATATTCCTCAAAAGGACAGAAGTGAGTATCACCATAGTGAGCCTTGGCCTGATCAGAGCACCAGGACTGCTTCAGCTAGAAATGTTCTGATGGAAACAGCAATTTAGGGGATGTTTGTATTCTTAGCACCTAAAAAGGACAAAGAGAAGCAGTAACCACCACCTAAGTCTGGCTCACTGAAACATCCAAACACCTTCCCTTTGCTGAGAAAATCTCACATTGTATCCCTGAAGGGATGATCTTAGCCAGGAAAAGCAGCATGCAGGATCTGTTCACAAGGAAATGGATCTGTGCAGGAAAGCCTCACCTCAGCCAGTTGCTGCTGTCCAAGGGTGCCCAAGCTTCGCTGTGAGAAATCCTCCCCCTGTGATTCAGGTTTCACTGCTTCCTCCTCTGCTGGGTGCTGGATTTTTTCTCTGTCCAGGATCTGCTGTTGTTCTTCCTGGATTTCTCCCTCCTCCAGGTACCTGCCATGGATCAGATGTCTCAGTACAGGAGAAGGAGGACTTCTCAGCCCCTAGAAGTTTGACCAAGAAATCCTTCTGCATGTTTTGGGATGGACCAAACAACCCATAGGAATTGTACTCTCTCAGATCACAGATTAATTACTCTGTTTTTAGCTCAACTCCCCAATTAACATCTACCTTGCTCACCCGCAGCTTCCACTTCTACCTACCTCACTCTTAGACTCTCACTCCAAAAGTTTGCCAAAACATTTTGATCCTAACCTGTGCCTGCTGCTCCATTCTTAATCTCTTCTTGTGCCTAGTTGCAATTCTCTCTCTACCTTTCATCTGCAGTAAGTAAGAAACAGTATTTAATCCTTAGTATTTTTAAGTCACATTTTGTTATCACTGATGGATCAGGAAGAGGTGTCCTTAGCACCTGTAGCAAGTGACAGGACTTCTGGTAGTACTTCTGGGCCCTACTGCATGTTCTGCTACCACACAGAACTTAGAGTCATGCTCACAGGAACTGCAAGAAGTTGCAGACCAAGATTTTGAGCAGAGGTCAAATTTTAATGCTGTTCAGTTTAGGACGGAGGAAATGCAGGGAGGAATGGCAGCGTGGCATTTGCATACCTGTGAGGGATAAAGACACCATAGCCAGCAGTACTGAGCAGCTTCTGGTCTCTAATGCAAGCACTAAGCCAGGATGCCTTCACCAGCTGCAGCCCCGGGCGCAGCGTGGTTAATCTGAGGAGCCGAAAGGCGCGGTCACAGTCCATGTCCTCAGCCACAATGACGTGAGTCACCTCCGGGGAGAGCTGCCTGTGTACGGCCCCCCCGTTCTGGACAATCTGCCTGTGGAAGATCTCGGCCCTGGCCTGGCCAATGCCAGCTCGCAGCACGTAGGCGATGACTGGTTTCAGCCACTCTGCTGAGGAAAGCACAGGGGCAGGGACACAGTGACAAGAACCTGTGCCCCAGCCCAGTAGGGCTACATCTCTCACACAAGACTTGATGGCACCAACCCTGGCAGGACATGACCAACCCAGCAGGACATGACCTCTACAGAAAACACAGAGGGCCAGAAAATGCCTTTGGGAACAGCACCTGCAGTTAACACACTGGGTAAAAGTATTATATTCCACATCACAGGGACACAGGACTTACCCTCAGGTATCTCTGGTCCTTCCTCTTTTGGGATCTTTGGAGGGATGCTTTTCCCCAAGTCATCCCTCACCTTCTTCCTCTTGGGAAAGGCTTTGACAATCCCTCGTGGCTCCATAGGCCTAATGGGCAGGTTAGCAGCAATTGCTAAATACAAATAAGAAAAAGCAAGGTTGCTTAGATCTTACCTAATCACAGCTCAAGATTCACTCATGTTGCTCACTGTCTTTGTTGTTCTGAGGTTTTTTTGTTGTTGCCTTCCAAAAATGCTCAGTCTGAGGGAGGCAACCAGAATCAAGAACTGTAGCCCACAAGGTCAGAAAAACCAAAGTCAGAAACTCACTTAAGTCAACCCTACCTGAATGTATTAGAAACCTCTACATCTGAGTTCTTACAATGGAAAGCCTTCAACTACTTTAACATTTTAGAGCTCCTATCTGCTCAACCAAAAGAAGCAACTTTATTTCTTAAGCACTTCCACAAGACGGAAACAATTCTCCTGCCAGGGCTGAAATCCCGTCACCTATGAGACAAAACACTAATTGACACCAAGTGTTTCACACAGCCACAAGAGGAAAACTCCCAACTTGTCTTCATCTGGAAATAGTAAACAACCAAAGATTAACTAGCCAAGTTCAATATGGGTACAACTGTAGGTTTACCAGGACAAGCCTTGGAAATGCAAACTTTGCAGCTTGATCTACCAGGATACAAGGAAGTTCAGTTTTCCGTAGCCCAAACCAGCCCCGAATCACTGCATATCCCACCAGCCCCTTCCATGTGGCTCCAGTGCTGAGTAACACCAGCCTGGTTTCCTCTCAGTGCAGCACTCTGTGTTTCTCTTAGAGTTCTCACACACAGTCCAGCACAAACTTATCCTACCAAACCGAGAAAAGTTGAAAATTGTCCCATCTGGCCATGGCTTCCTGCTATGGCCCTGTTCTCATCTGAGCACTAAACATAATCCTCTGAAGACCAACCCAGAGCTCGACTCAAGCCCTTGCTTCTGCGAGGAAGAGTTCAGCTCCATGGGAACAGAAACTGCTACATTTCTCAAACTCACCTTCGCTGAAACGTTTCAGTTCTCAGGTCGTTTTGACCAAAAAAAGCGCTCTGGAAACAGTAATCCTTTCTACTAGATAAAGAAAAAACCCCGCACCGATAGCCCGCCAGGGCTCGGAAGTGTGTTACTGCAGGCTGTATTTTAACTCTATAAACCACAACGCACGCGCCGGGCACCAAACCTGCCTCGCCAGCCTCCCCAGGCCGCGAAGGTTTCAAGGCCACCAACCCGCGGCTGGCAGCACGCACAACCTCGGCGGCGAGAACGACGGCCCAGACCGCGCGGCTGTGCCCGGGGGAGCCGAGGGAAGGCGGAGGCCGAGGCGGGGGCACCCGGAGCGGGGAAGGGCCCCGAACGAGAGCGGGGCCGGGGCCGCGCAGGGCCGCGCTCCGCTCGGCCGGGCCGGAAGCGCTTCCGGGAGCGGGCGGAAGTTTCCGCGTTGCCGCGGCGACGGCGCGGCCGCCATGGCGGTGCCGAGCTGGCTGGAGCGGCTGCGGGCGGCCGGCAAGACGGCGCTGGTGCAGGACGGTAACCGCGGGGCGAGGGTCGGGACAGGCCCCGCCTGCCCCCGCCGCAGAGGGTGGGGTGGTCCTGCAGCGAGCGGGTGCGGAGGGGAGCGCTCCTGGGCACAGCCCCGCACCCCGGGCAGGGCCCCAGGGAAGGACACAAGGCCATCAACGCGGGCAGTGGGACGGGGTCCCGGACAAGGGGATAGGGCTCTAGACAGTGGGACAGAGCCCTACACCCAGGGATAGGGGTATCCCATTTCCTCTCCCCACCTGCCTTGTCTCTAGGGAAGCGGAAGATTCACTACTTGTTCGAGGATGGGAAGGAGATGGCCGAAGAGTACGACATTAAGACTGGCCAGTTAATAAGTAAGTGGTGCTGGCCCCCAGCTGACGTGGGTCGGGGCAGAACCGCCCGGCAGTGGGTCTATACCCTCAGGGCTGGGGTGTTGAGAGGGACCACCTGGTCAGGAGCAAATCACCCTGGCCTATTCTGGGAGACAGGCACATCTGTAGTGGAATTTTGTAGAGACAGAAGTAAGGTTCAGCTTGCAGCCAGGGTTTTCTGACTTTCATGGCATAGCAGACTTTGCTTCAGCCCAGGATCTCCCCCAAACATCCCATCTGTCACAACAGACTTGGATGGACTAGATGGAATTGCCATCATAGTTGCCAGCACGGAGTCTGTACCACATGAAGGGCTGAAATGCTCTTTATAGTGGCTTCTGCTACTGCAGACAAGGTTTCGTTTATGGCTTTTGTCCAAAACCACATCAGCTGCAGCACAGCACCTGTTGCAACCCCACCATGGCTTCAGCACCAAGTCACAAAAAAGAGAGGCATTCAGCACAGAATTTCTGGCCTAGGAGTAGGCCAACTAGCAGATCAACTCATACCAAAGTCAAAATTACTGGAATTAAAATACATACATTCATATCATCTCAGTGTGCTGGGCAGCTTTGGCAGTCAGTTGCTGGAGTTCTTACAGAGTAGAAGAACAGAAATCTTTCTTCTCTTTTTCCCAGGTAGAAAATGGCGAGAGAAGAACACCCTTGGGGGCACTGGCAAGTGGCAGGTGGAAGTGGGAGAGCCGACCTCGCCACTCCTGGGAGCACTGGAGTCAGAGCTTATAACAGAGAGCAGCACAAATGTATGTAAGGGTCTGCAGGGACCACTGCACCTGAAACTACTTTGTCTTGTGCTTACAGCAGTAGTTGGTAGAGCACAGATCACCAGAGACAGCCTTAGTGCACCAGCACTCTGCTACAAATCACCCCAAAACTGCAGGGCTGAGTAGAAAGAAGGCACAGCTTAGGTTCTTTAGGAGTCTTCAAGAGATTTGTAGTTTCCTTAAGTAAAGAAACCACTGCTGTGTTGGCCAGCTACTATCCTGTCTTGAAAGAGCAGAGTGACAGAAAGGCCAGTGCCAGGACAAGTCAGGGATAGAAACAGAGGTGATAGCAATGAAAGGCACAGGCAGTGCATAGCAGGCTGCTCTCTAATAGGGGCTTATTTCGTCTTCACATCCCTCTAGCTGAGGGTGCAGCTGTTTTAGTCTTTCACCATCTTTTCTACAGACCAGAAACTCAAGAACAGTTCTGCACTGCAAATTGGGGCAGAGCTAGGACTGAATCCAGCAGGTTTCTAGAGCAGGCAGAGCTCAGTATTTGCTTGCCTGTGAGGAAGAGGCCCCTGTGACCCTGTACTGCAAGGCTTCCTCACTGAACACTTTCAGCCTCTTGCAAGCAGTGCCCTGGGCAAAGGCAGAGCAGCCCTAGCTGTAGGAAAGTGGTGCTTAGGCAGATTCTTGAGTTACTTCCTAATGCTCCAGTGTGAAAGAACAGATACTATGTGGAGGCTGACAACGTAGTACAGGAAGGAGACAGGGAGGAGAGGAGGGGCCTTGCTAAAGGTACTTGTTTGCTGTAGCCTATCTTCATGAGGAAGGACACCCTGAGCAGCTTCCAGTGGCGGATCCGTAACCTTCCCTACCCCAAAGAGGTCTACAGTGTCTCCGTGGAGGAGGAGCAGCGCTGCTGTGTCATCCGGACCACCAACAAGAAGTCAGTAAGGACAGCACTGCCAGTGCTGACAGTCCCTTGGGGTGGGCTGGCACAGAGGGCAGGCTAGTGATTGCACAGGGGGCTGTCCCCTCCTCTGTCCCTAGGTGCAAGGGCTGAGGGGCCTCACCTTGCAGCTCATCTCCTGCTGCCTGATTTCCACTCCCAACTGCCTCAGACATGTTTACAAGTAGGGCCCTCCAAGCTCTGCACTGGCCATTGCAAATTCATCTTGACTCCAGTAGGGTGGTGCTTGTGCTGTTTCTGCCCTGTCAGATGTCACTTTCTTAGAAAAATAAAATAAGAGCCTTGCAGATCTCTTGAAGCTAGATCATTCTATTTTCTCCCTCTGATTTAGTCACTGCGTCTCTGGATGCTGCAGGATTCAACACAGACAGCAAAGTCATGGGCACCCAGACAGATCTCCCTGCATAAACATGTCCTATAGTCACAATGCCAGTGATATGATCTGGAGGTAGCAAGCAAAAAAGACAGACTGAATCTGGGAAGGAAGCACCAGAATGTTCTGCCAAGAAAGATTTGAGATTGGAGGAAGAAAGTGGAAAATGCTTTTAAAGCTACTTCTTGTAGTGTGTCAATACATGGCATCTCACATGGACTGAAACACACATTGTGTCCCAAAGCACCTACAACCTCAGATAAGCCAAGATGAGCTGTAGTATTGGGAAATGAGTGCACAGAATGAGCCTTGGGAGCACAAGGGAAGGTGGTGGAAGTGGCTGTAGGTGGTGCTGTCGGCACAGAACTGTGGCCCCTCAGCTGCCGAGGGCTTCAAGACACAGCATTCGGCAAAGGGCTGCTGGAGCTCTGCACATCAGCATACCTGGGGGCTCAGAACCAGAAGGCTGGGAAGAGGGAAGTTAACCCTTAGAAACAGCAAGCAGTTACAGCTCTAATACAGAATTATGTTGGCCTAAATGCACACAGAGGGATTCACAGAGCAGTGGTGCTTTAGTAGGGAGACCTATGTAGCAAAAGATGAATGAGATTCCCATCAGCCACACATGGATATGCATGGTGCTTGGACAGGAATGGAGTACTTGATCCTAAATCCAACCATGTACTGTCACAGACAGGCTTATCTATTCCCAGTTCTACTGAAAGGGGTGTGTATGTGGGAAGTTCCTTCCCTGTGTATGTGGGAACTTCCTGCATAGGTGCTGTAAGGTTATAATGTAGCACTTAGGCTCTACCTATGCCCTCTCTGACTTCAGGCTTTCTTGTACCGCTCTTGAGGAGAGTCTTCCATGAGCAGCTGACACTTGTTCTCTCACACACCAGTGTCAGAGGACCCAACAGCAACTCATAGCTTTTGTCTGACAGTTAAGGACTTGAGAATTAAAGCTGAAAGCCACCTCACTGAGGACAAGAATGACGTTGCTGTCAGTAGGGAGCAAGGACAGACACCAGCACTAGCACACTTAGTACAGGCTCCAGGATATCTTAGATCATTTCTCCTGGGTCTCAGCCAGGGCAAGGCACCACTCAGCAACTAATTCCAAGATAGCAACAACCGTGTGGAATCCGCAGAGAGAGCACACATCACTATGGGAGAGAAAGGAAGCCTCGGAGCCTCTCCAACCCTTGGAAGTCAGCCACGCTGCTTCTGAGCAACAGAGCTGTGCTGACCGCCAGCCAGAGGGACAAGTAACAGGATGGGCTGCCAAGTCACTGAGTAGCTCAGCTCTAAATTCTCAGCATACCAGTAGCAGTTTTCCCTCCAGGCTGACAAAAAGTGGGTTTCCAGTAGGAAAATAATATAGGTGATTTCACATACATACTGTGGATCTGGGGCCAGAACTCAGGCTCAGAGTGTAATACTGCCCTTGGCCATGGGGTGAGAGGAGAGGGCAGAGAATCAGCCTGCATCGACTGGGATAACCACCCATCAACTACCTCCCCAGCCCAGACAGAAGCTCTTCACTTCCACCAGTTACTCAGTTCCCTCTGGCCACGGCAAGGGCTGCTCAAGTGGGATTTGCTTAAAACCTCTTGCTGTAAAATAAATCCATTAAACTGAACTCTAAAAACAAACCTAGAAAGCCACCTCCCCAAACGCCAAACCTGATTCAATTATTGTACTGAGAGGCAGTGGTAATGTTAGGAGGAGGAGGGGTTGGCAAGGCAGATCTGGTTTCCTTTGATCTTGTCACAGATTTTAGTTTGAGGCCAGCCAAAGCCATTCTTCTCCCCTTCTCCTTAGTCCTGGGGCAGCAGAATGCTGCTGTTTCATTGATGACTCCCAAGGCCCTTTGAAACAGTGGTTTTTTTCTGTGTACTGCTTTTTTTTTTGTCTAATCGGTAAGAAGTTAACACTTCCTTAACATGTCTTTGTGTTCATCTAATCTCTGCTGTTTAACCTTTGACATCACCCTTATTATCCATGTCTGCCACCTTTTCCAAATACCGACAGCAGTGACAACACAGAAAACAGAACGGTTTGAGCCCTGCGGTAACAAGCCGTGTACATTCCTCCCACTGCACCGGGAAAGCCATTTGCCCTTTGTAGCTGTTTTCACCGTGACTTGGAAAATAAACCGCAGTTTGGGCAGAGGTAGCTAGAGAGACCAAGCCCGACACACAGCTGGCTGAATTGAGAACCACCTCATGGTAGCAGCCACTGCCTATTCCCACTCTGCTCCAGGCACCTCAGTACCAGCTACAGGCCAATTCCTTGGAGAGGACTGCCCACAAGAGTGCTGGAAGAGACTAAGAATCCAGCCATGCCTCTGGATGGGCAAAGGACCACAAGCCAGTGTATTTGCTGCAGCCCCAGAGAGAAGCAGTAGATGCAGGGCACGCCATGCCAAGCACAGAAGATCTCAGGGAAACACAGACACAGGTCTACGGGCTTCTGGCTCCAAAGTCTTAGGAAATCTCTTAGCTGGCAAAAACCTCTCTGTCCTCTGCTTGGATGTGAGAGGTTATTGGAAGACTGGGATAGAAACCAGGGAAGGAACAACTAAGAGAGCTGCAAGTGCAGAGGAGCACCACAGCCACCATGCGGGCTGCATGGAGATGCTGCAGAGCAGAGGCTCAGGTGATTGTGGGCAGTTACACCTGGAGATCTGTGCCCAGGGTATGCACGAGCACCACTGTGCCACCAAGACAAGAAGTTACCTAGGAAGTACAGCAAGGAGTTAAAAAGAGGGCTTTAGGAAGGATTGCAACACAAAAATGTGCATCACAGAGGAAAGCAAGTCATATGGCACAAGAGCTTTGACAGCTATTTTGACAAAAGCTAAAGGAAGCTACTACTTAAGAGGGAATGAGAGGCCATGAGCAGGGAAAAAGACAAGGAACACCTTGGCAGGGCTGAGTAGTCTAACCATAGCTGGCACTACACATACAGTCAAGCTGGAGGGATCAAGCCTGCTGTCACACACCAAAGCTCTTCAGGACTTTGCCAGCTCTAGCTTCCAGTTTGGAGGTTTGTTTCTAGTGCTCCTGATAACCTGGGGGCACTGGCAGGCACACAACATGGCACAAGGGCCTCCTGCCAACCCAGAGAGGTCTGTTGTCCTCAACTACATTTTGTAGACCAGCACTCTGTGTCTCAGCACTCCTAGTGGCAGAACAGAAACCCCACTTTCCTCATTTCTGTCTCCTCTCTCATTTGTAGGTACTATAAAAAGTTCTCTATCCCTGATCTGGACCGATACCACCTCCCCCTGGATGCAGCTGCCCTGAGCTTCACCCATGCCAACAACACCCTGATCATCACGGTAAGGTTTTAACCACGCAGAGCAGCACTCTGCCCTTCTCTTTATGTCCACAAAAAAGCTAAAGTTCTTACACGTGGGGAAATGAGGCAGAGCTGAGGGTCACCCATGCAGCCCCTTCTCTGTCACACAGTTGGTGGGAGTTTCAGATTACACTGGGCATGCTGACACTAGCCAAGAGATCCCAGGTGGCAGGAGGGGCCCTGCTTGCTGCTCAAGGTGACATGCAGGTGGAAGAGAGAGTGTCATGCCCCATTTTCCATGTATTCCCTCCCTCAGGCCTGAGCAAGCCTCCACTCTCTCAGTGACACTAAGTTACTCTTGTCTCAGAGCATAAGAGCCCAAGGACCTGCTGACTTCAAGGTCTCAGAGTCTTAAAAAAGAAAAATAAAAAAATAATCACCTGCTGTTTTGTGTCAGAGAGGGAACACTTCCACACACATGGTGGAAGCAATGCACTAGCAACATGGACACACTTCTTGTTGCAAGGAGAAGAGAGATGCTTTTGAGCAACAGGTGTTTGCCTTATTCAGTCCTGAAGTCAGCTACACAGAGGGCACACCCTCCATGAGAAACCTGGCAGCAGACCTGGGCTGCACGTGCAGAGGGAATGGGCCAAGAGGAGCACCTTGAGTCCTCCTGAGCTTCTGTTTGCTACTGGCCAAATCTTACAAAAAGCACCTGCATCCACCACTAAGCTGCAGCTGGGGGTGAGGCCTCTGAGGGGAAGACTGCAACTCTTACTTCTCTCTGCATTAGGGGAAAAAAAAAAGCAAGCATTATTTTATATATAAAAAACACTTGTGAGCATACAGTCAGTGAGCACAGCACGTATATGCTTGCCAGGATATTCCAGAGAGGTTGGTGGGGGCCAGGATTCCACACCTAACTGGAAAGTTTTGCTTGCACTGTAAAAGACATTCCAGAACTTGGCAAATGTCTTTAGCTTGATGGCACCATCTCTCTAAATGGGCTTCAGAGGCAGCTGGTAATGGCAAGGCCTCCCTTGGCAGGAGGGCCCTTGCTGGGCTGGCAGCAACAGGCCCCAGTTGGTCTGCTTGGAGCAGAGGTTGAACAGGAGTTCAGGAGTGCCAAGGGCATTTCTCTCTGTCCTACAGTACCAGAAGCCGAAGGAGATCCTGGCTGCAGAAGAGCAGCTGCAGAAGGAGCTGAAGAAGATAAAGGCAGCTAACAGTGGGGATGGAGACTGTAAGACCCAGTAGGCAGTGGCTGCTAAGAGGCTGAGGTGAGGGGCAGCTCTCTGGCACAGCTTCATGGTGTTTATTTTGCCTTATCTAATAAAAATGATTTCTGCTGTTAATAGGGCCATTTGGAGGAATCTCTGTAAGCCCAGGAAGATGGCAGGGCAGTTCACCTGTCTGCTGCCTGGCCTGCTGATTTATGCAGACATTTCATAAAACCATAGAATGGTTTGTGTTGGAAAGAACCTAAAGATCATCTAGTTCTAACCTCTCTGTCATGGGCAGGGACACCTTCCACTAGACCAGACTGCTCAAAGCCCCATCGAACCTGGCCTGGAACATTTCCAGGGATGGAATGATCCTTCTATGAATTGTGGGAAGCTGTAGTATGCAAAGGAAGCACACCACATCCACAACCAGCAGCCCTGTCCCTATCCAACATGACACCTTGGGAATTGTCCATCTGCCACTATTGCTGAAGGCAGTATTGTTTGGAAAACAAGAACTCCCTCCTCACACCCGTTACTTGCCTGGGATGTGCTTGGAAGCAGCTCCCTCCTGCAGTTATGCAGCCCCTTCATGCAGTCAGATGTATGCTCTGGTGACTTTGGTATCTCTGCAAACAGCATCAATGTTTAGATCTGAGTGGGCACAGCCTATGAAACAGGGTAGAGAGGAAGACATGCAGCTGCTTCCTTAGTGCCAGCCATCCACAACATGACAGGGCTGTGCAGAGTGCAGGAACCAACCTGCAGCTGCCTCCATGTGCGTGGCACGGAGGGGAAGCAGTGGCTGGGCCACTGGCTGGCTAAGGAGCAGCAGCTGCCCACCCTTCTGTGAAGGCACAAACATGGCCCATTGCAAACCTCACTGCACAGCAACAAGCCCAGCAGTGCTGCTTTACCAACTCCTGCAACAGCCATCCCCTTGCTTAGATGTCTGAATGTTCTGTCCCAGTTCATACTTGAACAGTTACTACCCAAGCAACCCTACCTTCAAGTGAGCTGCTCATGGGCTTCTAGCATAGCTCCCCTGATGAGGCTGCTTTCAAACCATGACAATTCCTTAGAGTCTGGGGCTCCAGCAAACATATTCCTCCAATTCTCGTGCATCACAAGGGAAGAGCAGTGGAAATGAACATACTAAGTTCTAACAAAGCACCATGCTGAGTGGCTCACCCTAGGATTGCTCTCAGTTTGTGATAAAACCCTCTCTTTTACCTATCCAGGATACCCAAACTCAACCAAGTAGAGTTCCCACACTTCCTTCCCCAAGGAGGGCCACACCCCAGACACCACTGTATTCACTCACAGCACATTATCCACATCCAATCAGACAGCACAGGGCACACTGAAAGCTATGGTTGTTCAGAGACCCACATCAGTTTCAGAAGGATGACAAAAAGGAGCAGAGCCCACTTGGATGTGCCTACAGGATCCCAGTACATCACATCCAGGTGTCCATACTAGTCTTGTTTGCTGCTTCATTATGCAGGCACCAAATGAGTCACAGATCCTACTTTTTGAATTTTTGTTTGAAAAAGTCACAGGAGATCCAAGATCCCAGGAACCGCCTTCAATGCAGCAGTGTCAAAGGGTATAGCCAGGGAGAGAGATCTATTAGACATGGAGACAGCATCTGAAAATAGGTCCAACCTTCCCCACCCACCCAAGCCCTTGCAATCAGCAGGTAACATCACAGCCCCTTCAGAACTTCAAACAAAACATACTATCTCTTTCATTTCCTTTCAGTTTTATTTAGCAAAACACAACCATTTCAGCCCTGCCAAGTGCATAGCCTGAACCTGTCGGCCAGCTTGGGGAGGCACACTGAAAGCAGGGCTGGCTCTGCCTTTTAGCTCAATCGTTGCTCTCGGCTGTGAAGGACAACACACGCAGCTGTCAGAACAGCAAGTTAAGGAGAAAGGTGGGCCTCGATCCAGGCACCTTTCCTTTCCACCAAATTAGTCCACCCCACACACAGCCTGGTCTTGCTTCATATGCTTAGAGCTTGGCTGATCTCAAACTGACCAGCACACAGCTGATGGGGCATCCTGGCTCAACTTGCCCCTCAAATGATGTATCCACAGGAAAAAAAAAAGGATGGGAAACAAAAAGAAAAAAAGGAACCCAGTTAATAAAACAATTCCTGGCTTGCACAAAATAAAAAGGGTAAAGGACAATTAGCCTATTATTTTCACTAACAGGCAGGTAAGGTTGAGAAAGTTTGGCCCTTTATGCACTCTTCATTGTAGCTTTCTGGCAGGCAAAGAAGTCCCTTCAGAAGCCTTGTGGGCCTTTCTCACCTCTCCTGCCCTGCAATTCCCTGAGCCAAGTGTCAGCTCTGCTGAGTTGGGGTCACCAGAAGCAGCTGTGTTGCCCTTCAGGAGGCCGTGAAGTCCAGGACGTGCAGGGCTGATGCCAGGGCAGCGTACAGATGGGTGGTACTGAAACGAAGGCAGTACACTGGGCTGCTGGTGGGTGAAGACAGGTGAAAGCTCTGCAAAAAACAGGAGAATCAACCTTACAGAGACAAGGTCAGCCCAAAGACACCGGCTGGTGTTACAGATCCAAAGGCTGAGATGTCTGAGCAAAGCAGGTTTTCCCTGCATGTAGGTTAGGTTTGCCATGGTCGACTAGCCCCAAAGACAGCCTAGCAGCCCCTCTTTCTTTTTCCCACAAGGCATGTGCACTGGGCTGCCAGAGAACAGCTGAGAAGCTCTGCTGCTGCCCAGTCTCCCACCAGTGCTCACCTGTAGGCACCGAGTCTGCCGCTTATCCCAGAGGCGCACCACACCGTAGTAGGAAGAGCCGCTGGCAATCATATGGTTCTTATCACTCCTTATGCAGTACAGGGCACTGTCATGGGGCTCTTCCCACTCCTGGACACACTTCCTGCAAGGGCAACACAAACCAGAGCAGAGCTGAGCCTCTACTCCTCCACCCACTTTGCCTGAAGGAGCTAATTCAGCGAGAGCTGAGTTCCCAGACGCGGCACAAGGACAGTCCAGGAGCCTTGCGTGGCCGCCAGATGCCAGCAGGGCAGGCTCACCTGGTGCTGGTCCGTATGTCCCAGTAGCGGATGTAGGTGTCATACCCACAAGAAAGGAGAAGGGAGGGTGTTTCGTAGAACACATCCAGGACTCCAGCTCCACGGTGGAAGTCGGTCCCTAAACAGGTCAACAGCTGTCCACTGCAATGAAATTAGGGGAAGAGTTATTCAGAGCAAAAAGCCCTTCCAGTTCACCCGGCCAGAGCAGAGATGGTGTCACGGAAGTCTTCCAGATCTCATTTCTGTGCCATAACAGAATACAAAAGCCCAAACACTTTTCCTCTCCCACCCCTAGCTTCTGCTACTGGTTGGGCCACTAACCATGAAGGATGTCATGAAGGGTGACCAGCAGGAGTCCCAGCTGAAAGAGGAAGAGCCAAGAAACAGGTGCAGCTGACCCCCAGCAGAATGGGATCCTTTTCCCTGGGAGAAGTGACCAATATTCTGAATTTTATGGATCCACTTCCATAGGAAGACAACTCCCAGCTTAGTCAGATTCCAAATAATCTCCAAGAGCAATTTACCTGTTTAATCCCATCCCCTACTCAGTCCCTCAAAATACTGTCCACTGGGGTATTTCCCTAGATCTTTGACATACAGCACAGATCCACAGGCAAATCAGACTCTCCCAACCCAGTCTCCCATGGCTGCTCCCCTCAGCCCCCTCCAGTTACACCACATTCTACAAACACCATATCTGGGGCTGAACGTGATAGGTCAGAAGCAACCACCTCAATGATGCTCTGGAGATTACCTTCCAAAGGCTAGATTTTTCTCCTTTTTTTGACCCTTTCCTCCTTCTAATTCCTTGCTTGCAGTGAAAGAGCAAAAGCAAGATCTCCATGAAGCTGTGTGCTGGGTGCTTTGTGGTGGTATCATTCTGCTGCTTGTTCATGTGCAGAACCAGCAGCTCACCAGGTGGATGGTGCCTGGTGAGGTCCTGCCCTGCTGGACTTCAAGAAGAAGCTTGAGCCCCTTCCCTGGGTCACACAGAATTGCATCAGGTGCATGGCACAGCCTGTCCCAGTATCAGTTCACCTGCTGCACCAGCCAGTGATATTCAGACATGACAGACTCTTTGGAATGGAGCAGACAATCTGCCCAGCTGCTTGAAATGGCCACTTATTGCAAACCCTCCTTTTTTTCCTTCTCCTCACACCCTCTACATCAAAAATGCTGGACACAATAAAACTTGAAGCACCTGCTTTTCAAACTCTGCTGCATGGCCACCCCTCTCCAACAGCCTCCTGGTTCTCAGGACAATGAAGCAGTCCTGAAAGCCAACAACACAGATCCCGCAGTGGGGTCACTCTCAGCATCTCCCTCCATTATTTTGTTACATTCTGCTCCTTGATCCAGCATCACACAGTTCTGAGGCACATCGCCAAATGCCTTAATTCTGTCTGTAATCTGGGCTAAAGCCCTCGTCGGGGGATAAAGACCACACAAAAGGAGAAATAGAGTCCTGGGAGATGTTAAAACAAGTAAACACCTTTGTGTCAGGAGAGAGAAATTGCTGATAAAGCAGATTAGTGCCTCGAGCCCTGGTGTCCCCAGATCAGAAGGCGAGCCCTGGCCGATCTTTGCAGCCAGCACGCTTCTATGATCACAGAGCTGGCGGCATGCTGGGGCCAGCCTGTTTCCCCACAGTCACTCTCCAAAGAGCAGATTATGTAGAATAACAATTTCTTTGTGGCTGTGTAATTCCCTCCGTGACCGTGGCTGTGGGCAGCTACATTGGACCTTGATGCCAGGGCCCTAGCAACCATTTAAAGAGGCCAACCAGCCCTAGCAATGGCCCCCCCAAGCAAACCTCTCGGACAAGCTTTAACATCAAGTGCATGAATTAATCCCCCCCAACACGAATCCAGGGGTGCTGGCTTATTGGACTTTGTGTTTCTCCAGGCAAGGGATCGAGGGGATTCCAGGCTTCAGCCCTTTGCAACCTTCTCACAGTACATTAACCCTTGGAAGGTTACTCGTAAACCAATCCAGCAGCAATTCTGCACCTGTCTGTGGGTTGAGAGGTTGAAGCACTCACGGTTTGAGCACCAAGAGCAAGAGCAAAGGGGTTTGGTTGGCACAGATGGGTCATCAGATCCACCGTGGAGTGAGACATGGATGGACCTGAGTGCTCTAGCACTCCTCTACTCTTCCAAGCACACATATCCCTTCAATCTGCCATTCTGCAAAGCCAGCAGGACAAATGGACATCCCACAGCCCTTATCAAGGCTTCTGCAAAACCTTCTTCATCCTACAAGATGTATGTGTGGCCTAGAGTTCTAAGACATACAACAGAGGTATGAGGAGGAGTCAGCTGCTCTCCCAGAGAAGAACCCTTGGACTACCTGTGACATGCATAAGGGGCCAGACTGCCCAGCTGACAGAATCTTCTGCCAGTTGCTCAGGCAGGACAAAGGAGTTACTTCCAAGAGGTGAGCTACCCCAGCAAACCCTTGGCAGCACCAGCAGCTTGGACCCTGAACTGGGAGATTCAGTCCCAGTGTTTCTCCATGCCTTCACACCTCACTGCAGTGGTATCCAAGCACTTCAACAGAGTCACACCAGTTTTTCTCCCCCCGCTTACCTTTCCATCCCAGGCAACAAAAATGAAAGAAAAGGCAACAAAAAAAGGGAGGAGAAAAGAAAAGGATTGGCTTTTCTCTGGAGGTATAAAATGACCACAGATACTTGCAAGTTACTGCAGCAAAGTAAACCTTACTTTGCTGGTTTGTCAATCAGTTCGGTTCTCCTGGCCCAAGAACAGGTCAGCCAAAGCAGCTCTCAGGTGGGAGCTGCAGCCCCTGGAAACAGGAGCAGCTCTCTGGCAATTTACAGAGGCAATGTGATAGTTGCTACAGTGAAGCACTTAACCATCTGGCACCAGGGGAAAATTTACTGTGCTCTACACTGGGCACACAAACAAAACACCCGTGTGTTCTGGCATGGGCACACTTAAGGTGAAAAAGATGCAGAACACGATTAGTCTTTCCCCTTTATTAAGCAGATTAAGGTGTCTCTGGACAGCTATCACCCTGCCAGTCTAGCTCGATGTGCCTGCAGCATACACAGCCATGCTGAGCCCATGCTGGGAAGGGAATTCTACCACAACTCTTCTAGTCTCAGGATCACAAATTTTCCACTCTTGATTATCCCAAATACTCCCCTCAAACCTCATACCTGAACAGCTTTCCCTTTCTTGGGAGCAAAACCCACAGCTAATCCTTAATAACCCATAAAGGATCAAGATAACCCATGAACAGGCAACAGAATAGCAGCAGCTACACCAGCACATCACCAACAGTTTCTAAAATCTTAGAGGGACAGAAGATACCTTCTCCATGAGGGACAGAAAGAGATGGCATAGCTATCTTGGACTTTTTCACCAGCACCAGCCAAACACAGCAGGAAAAAGATGCCTTCTTTCCTTTGTGGTCCCTTTTTCACCTAAACACCTTTCAAATCCCAGTAGGCTGATCCTCAGTACTTCAGAGGCCCTGTCCTTGTTACGGGCTGTGAAGGTTAGTCAGGAAGTGTCTATGAAGACAAGTGAGACCAAACATGGAAGGGCCACACCATCTCCCCACCCTGCCATGGCCCTCCAGCAGTAGCAAGTAGCTGGTTCACTCCCAGGTCATCTTCAGGCAAGCCAGGCAGTGACCTGTGCACATGGCTGGAGCTCTGCTTGACTTTGAATAGCCTGTGCCAGACTGTGCCCGCGTTCAGTCCCAGTGCTGGGTGGCACCAACAGAAACAACTCTGCACCAGTGGAGCTCTGTCAGGCAGATTCACAAACGTGACAGTGCAAGTTTTCTGGAAAGACCAGTCTAGAGGAAGAGCTCTCAATTTCAGCACTTTAACAAACAACCTGAGCCAATGCGGCACCTACAAACACACAGGTAAGCCTATAGTGTTGAGGAATCTTGTAATATTTCTAATTTTTCAAACTTCCTTTTAAGCATCTAGATAGACTAATATGAATAATATGTGCAGTAATCCAGTACCAGTCCACAAGGAAGAGAGCTAGAACAAATCTAGCAGCCTATTTCATCCCTAGCACAGGAAAGCTGTGTTAGCACTAGGCTCCAAAGTCCTCGGTGATAGAACAAGATGTTTAAACCAAATCCATGTGCCTGGTAAATGTATCCAGCTGATGAGTCCAACAATGAAAGGCATTTTGTTCAGACACTATAGAGAATTCATCGATTCATCTTGATCAATTTCCAAGTTCTTCAAGACTTTAAAAAATTACTTTTAAAATCAGATATTTGTTCAGGATTTCCACATCTCTCTCTTTCCATGCTAGAAATCTAGCCATGAGCATAGCTCTCCTGATACCTCCAGAAAACAGGCAGCCTAAAAGCAAAGTGAAGGGAAGAAACAGTCTGGTTTATCTAAGATCTTGTTCTTATTTTTAAAAACAGCTTCAAGTTCTATTCCTTCTCAATCACTTCACAATCAATATTATTGTCTAATATGAAGACAAAATAAGATCAGCCATGGCAGAGCCCAGAGGGTCACTTTTCAGATAACACACAGTATGTTGCTTCACCAAATTAAAGTTATATATAGCCTCTCAAGCCTCTGCAACTATTTGTGTGGCCATAAAAGCTCAGGATCTCCCTGAAATCTTTCTGATAGTCGGAGTCCAAAAGAAGTCTGCACCTACCTCCCTGGAACCTGCCCATTTGCTGAGGATCTTGCCCAGCTGTCTCCAGTACTCAAGAACTACACTCCAAAAGCTGGGATGAAACATTTTTCTCCTTACCCTCAATTTCTGGTGACTCCAATTCACTAGAATTGGTATTATATAAATATGCAAACTCTAGGAAACTGTTGTATTTTGAACATCTGTTGAAAACGGAGATGTGCAAAACTGAGGACAATTCATTTGCTCTGAAATCCTCATCTGTGAACTGTGATCATCCATCAAAGAGGAGAATCTATTGTATATAAGCAGATGACTACTGAGAAATGAAACAGAGCTCTAAACAAGTATTTCAGCAGCAATAATTATTTGAAACAAGACAGGTGGTAAGCATATATATTTTTTAAAAAGGTATAAAAAGCCCTGTTCCGTTCCAAACACAGGGATATTTGATCTGAGTATCAAACAGAGAAAGGAAAACAAATCCATTTAAAAATAACTATCCCAAGTGCAGCATTTGCACAATTTCTGTCACCCAGTTAGGAGACTTCATCAAAACTAAAAGGAAGAGCTGAGCTGCTGTCTCTTCCAGGTGCTTTGCAATAGCAGCTGAGGCACTGAAGGGATGCAGCAACTTCTGCTAAGAAGGGAAAGGCTTGATCAAAGCACATCTGTATTGTATAGGGAGAAACACAGATCCTTGGCAAAGTTACTCTTCTATCCTACCCCAAAGTTGCCCCTGCATTTAGACCAGGCTACTAATTCCTGCAGGGAGGTGTGGGATTGACTTGGGGAATTTTGAGGGAGCACCTCCAAGTGAAATGGCTCAGATATGCTGTTTCAAGTGGTTTTCAGGGAAAATGCCTCTCTCTGCTTCCTCAGTGCAGCTGAAGGGACTCAAGGCAGTAGGGGGGAAAGACACCAACGATGGTCTGAGATTGTGTTGAGGAGAGAGACAGAAGAGGGAGTTTTGCCTTCTTTTCTTCTGCTTTCTCGAAATTGGCCCACACACGTTTTAAATGGTCCAATAAAAAGATACAATTTCTTTACCTTTCCAGCTCTGGGACCCTGTGAGTTTTTGTTGTTCGGGTTCCCGTAAGGTTAAGTTCAGAGGATAAACTGACACACTGGGCTATGGGAAAAAGCCAGTTTCATCAAATAAAGCCACAACGGTGCAAAAGAGACCCTGCTGGGGCTTTTATTTGGGAAAACAAACAGAAATGGCACCAAGCCCTTCTGCTTTACGAACCAATTTAACTATAAAACCAATGTTCTCCCTCTCGGGGGTGAGGAGGGGAGAGAGACAGGACATGACAATAGTCCAAAACCTTGAGGGATAAAAAAAAAGAAGATAGGACAAAAAAAGTTGTCTATCCCCTTTTCTTTCTTGTCCATGGCTCCTTTTCTTAGCACACGTGTGTTCTTGTAAAAACGATTAGATTGCAATTTGTATAACATGGTGACCCCCAAATTCAGACATTTAACCCCTTTTCTCTGCAAAGAATGTCAAGAATGTCTTCTCTGTCTTTCTTTCCAACGGGAGGAGTAGGGGGGAATTCTCAAACTGTGATTTCTTGAGGAAGAGAAAAAGAGGGAGGCGAGGAAAAGAAGCAGGGAATTCTCAAAGCCTCTCGCCTTTCGCCCCACTTGTGTGGGAACAGGCGGCTGTATTGCTCCCTTTCTGGACAGAGCTCTGCAGGTCTCCTTTAGTGGGGAGACAAAAAAATGGAGAGTCCAAATCAAAACAAAGCCATCTGTTTAAATGAGCTACCACTAGCCAGTGACAGAGGGGGTTCCTCATTCACTCCTTCCCATTCTTCTCTCCTGCCTCTGTTGATTCTCTCTCAACCCAGGGAAAAATAAAGATTACTTTTGCTTTGGCTCAGAGGGATGAAACTGATTGATGTGCTTGGAGTGTCCAGCCCCCACCCATGCTCTCTGATTGTTCAGGGCCTTGTAAAGTTGTTATAAATACGCCTGAACAAGAGTTCAAAGGCCGCAGCATGCCCTGAACTGCACACAACAAAAAGGCAGGAGCTGGCCTCATGGTTCTTTCTAGTGAGACAGGGCCAAGACTGCCACGGGGAAGAAAGGATTTAGGATGAACACCTGTATGTTCCTCCTCTTACAGTGATTTTACTTTTAAGTTAAGATGGACCAGAGCCCTCTTAACAAAAGGAAGGCAGATGACGCCCAGCTTATGTGAGAGAGTTCAGAAACACAGTGTCGCAAAAACCAAAACCCAACCAGAAATCAGTGAAGAACAAGGCCTCAGTTTTGAGAAAACATACTGTGGGGATACATTGCACAGACAAGACTGAAGCTATCCATTATAGAGAGGAGACAGAGTTCTAAACACAACCAAGTCTCCTAAAAGGGACAGTCATCCAAGAAACCACCATTTATTGGGCTCCCTGCACCAGCAAGCTTTCTCCAGAATGGGCTCCAGCTGGCCATAGGCCAGTGTCCTGCTTCCCACAACACTCAAGATCTCAAGACCTGGATTGGTCATTGTGATTTAAAACTGTGTTCAGTCAAGACAGAGATGCTGAGAAAGAAATGCAAGTCTGAAAGGAAGAGGGAGCCTCTCCCACAAAACCCAGAGGAGTTTCCTTGGCAAAAGAAGATGCCCAGAATATGAATCTATAGAAAAGCAGGGCCAGAAAAGGTATTCCACATCTACCACATTTATTCTTCTGCTTCCCAAATCCTGTGAAACTGGTATCAGTGACAAGATAATATTTGCTATTGCTTGTCTCTCCTGTTGTCAGACATATGCACTTACTTTTCTGTGACTGGATAAATCCAGTTTAAATGCCTGGGTGAAACAGACTCCTCACACTTCTTGGAGTCAGTTACCTTTCCTTTTGATCTAGCAACTCCAGTTCTGAATATACGTGCTTCCTTCACCCAACAGCTCCTTTGGTGATTAAATTAGAGGGTCTCAAACATGTATAAACCTTGGAGTTCAAAGCTGTGGAGAGAATGCTCTTCTTCAGAAATTATTTTAGAATACAAGACTAAGAAGCCTTGAGCCAAGCTTCTACATTAAAAATTTTTATTGAAAACATTCAGCAAGACTTATAACCAAGAACTAGACCTGCAGATTCTCATTTCACTCATCTACTTACACACAATTAAAATCTGGAGCACAACAGGAGATAAAGTCAAGAAGGACAGGATTTAACCAGGAAATCATCAGTAGTGATCAGCTGACCAGAGTGATCAGTGCTATATGCTTCAACTCTCAAATTACACTTGCTGTTTAAGACAAGTACTGGGAGGACAAATTTTAACTCCATGGGCTCAAAAGAGCCACCAAAATGGATGCAGATCAACACAAGCCAAAAGTTGAAAAGACAGCAACTCATTCTTGCCCCCTCCATGGCCCAGACAGATGTAACGTAGCAAGGGACCCATGGAAATACACACTAGGGATACAGCAGCAGCACATTAGCAAACTTCAGCCAGATGCTTAGGATGGTAACACTCACGTTGGAAAGAAATTGCACAGTGCAACAGCACTACAGGCAGAACAGATTACTAACCTGTTCAGCAGCTGCCTGGCTACCTGAGACTCCTCCCCAACCCTCTGCTGAGGGGACCATCCATATACCCGAATCTCCCTTGTCCTCCACTCCCAAGTCACTCTCATGAATCCTCTACCTCCCACCTCCCCAAAATCTGCAGACATCAAAGGCACCTGCCTTGAACACCTGAGGAGCAGGGTGGCCTGATGGTCAAGAAATGCAACTCTGTATCTTCCCCTTCCATGCACTCTATTTTTTTCCTTCATCTCTTTGAAAAAGGTGGCAGAGATAAATGGAGAACAAAGAAACAAGAAAAAGCCACAGCTCTGGCCCACACCCTGCCTATTACTTAAGGGGGAAGGAACTCTTCCGAAAGAGGAGGAAAAAAATGTGCTCCGACACAATGGCTCAAAAGGCCAGGCAGCAAACCGGGCCACTTTGTACTGCTAACAAGGGAAACCTAATTACAGGAAGAGGGCAAAGAGGGACAGATAAAAGGGATACAAAATTTCAACATCTGTTGCCATAAAGGGATAAGGAGTGGAGAAACGCAAAGTGTCAGTTTGGTGTCAGTGACAGCATAAAGCTACTTTCAAAGGGCTCAGGAGCAGGAGAAAAACCGAACAAGAAATTAGAGGGTTCTTAAAAAAAAACAACAAAAAAACAGAAAACAAACAAACAAAATCCCCACTCTGCCAAAAATACCTTCAAAAGCAGGGAGGAGTTGGACAACGACTGGATATTTAAAAGGTAGAGGATCTGAGTGGCTTGCAGGGCACAGCTAACTTTGGTTCAGTTTTCACAGCTCTCATTCACTGCAGCATGTCGTGTCATGTCACTGGAAAGAACACTAGGATTTGTGCATTCAAAGTGTTTATAGCATGAAGACTACTATGTGAGACAGATCACTGGTCCATTTCAAATGTCAGGCTTTGCAGAATAGCCCCAAGAGTTGCTGCAAAGAGACCTCTGGAGTATTCCATCTTACGGAGGAGCATCCTTGAGACAGAGGCATTTGTCTCCTAACAACATGCAAGACCACCCCAATAACACGGGAAGCAACAGTTCTCTGCAGGTAGATGACAAATGCTGGCCTTGGAGCTGTCAGTGGTGCTTGACCCTCATCTTCCAAGGAGTTTAAACTCCCAAAGGCAATAGAAAGAAGAAGAAAGAGAAAGAGGATATGAATAAAGTTTCCGTTTCTCTTGCTTGCCATTAAGTGGCTGTTCTGTTGAGCCACACACTCACACTGGCAAACAAGACAGGACAGTCTGAATAGAGAAAGGCAAAAGTGAGCAGAGGAACCTGACCTGCAAGAGGGGCAGCTGCCACCATATCCTTCACTAAAGGAAGGACAAAGGGACTTGGAGAGGACAAGGAGTCAGCAAGCCCTGATACTTGATGCAGGGACACAGGTTAGTATCGTGTGGCCCATACTGTTCACAATTCTTCTTGCAGGCCTCTAATTACTGAACTTACTCACAGCTGCCTTCCACACACACACATCCAGAGCAGGAATAAGTGTACAGCAACTTCCCCACATCTAAAAGCAATCAGATGGCACAATATAGCATGTGTGGGGTGAGAGATGTCCTACAGAAATGCAGCTAGCCAGCTTCAAAAGCACAAGAAAAAATCTAAATCCTCCTTCATTACAGGAGACAGGGCCAGGTGTAGCAGCAGCTGGAATTTCAGCCATCAGAGACAGTGACTTGGCATTATGCAGTCATTCCCCTGCTTTAGACACCCTTGACAATTGCTTGTTGCTGCCTGTTGTGGCTTTGATCCAACGCCATCATCCCAGCAGAGTCAGAAATGAAAGACAGTTGTCGGGTGGGATGCAGTAAGAGGCGTTTCCCCACTAAAAAATTTCCTCTATACCAAAACGAACCAAGCCTTTTTCAAAGCACAGGACATATTTACAGGTGAAGATATTATCCCCTTCCTCTTGGAGGGATGAGAACGGCTGCCCCAGGGTCAGGGAATACCGAAGGTTATAAATACAAAACAAACCATGACCAACAGCAACAAGCACCAGCCAAGGACTTATCTGGCCTGGAACTAAGATGATCAGTACACAAAAGGTTATTTAAGCTTTAAATCCTTTTGTAGCACGTTCCAGCTCTCAGCTGTTGGGTAAAAAGACCACCTACCCCAATGGAAGGGAATAGCACAGAAACTGTTGTACTGTTACTTACTCACTCCCCAATGCAAAGAAAACTCCCCTAACCGAACTAACAAATCCTGGACACCACTAAACACCTCAGTGGTGCTAAGGACCCCGTGGTTTTCAAGAACACACCTTATGCCTCATTCTACTCTGCCTAATTTTTTTTAACAGAAGTTCCCTGGATTTTGTTCTTAGACATAATATCCTTGCCATGTTCAGCCTCTGCAGGTCAGCCTCTGGGCCCTTTTGTGGACACAAGAAAAGGATAAGCAGCAAACTCAGAGGCCCTGGCTCTGTCTGCCAGATATTATCAGGACATATTGAGCACAGAAGGAGTTTTTAAGTCCTGGGTGGCTCTAAGGTTTTAAGTTTCCATGCCACACTCTCACTCCTGGAGTTTGACCAGGGAGACAACATTCAAAAGCCTCAAAGGAACAGACAGCATTCCCTACAAGATCACTTCTGACAATCACTGGAGCCTCTGAAGATGGATCCAAAGCCCTGCTAGGAAGATGAACACTTTATGGAGAATCAAGACTTGGAAGGATAGCTCTGTACTCCCTTTCTATGAATGACGACATCAGGCTTCACATGCTAGAGTCCCAGCCATGCTTCCTACCCAGCCTCCTACCCTGCACATGCTGACGAGTCTACCAGCTCACACAGAGGTCCCTGCAGAGGAAAAGACCCAGTGGCACGGTGCATTCCAGCTGTGACAGGTGAAGAGGGAAGAATAAGTTTGACACCTTAACCATTTCAACAGAGGCCAAATGGCCTCGGTTGCCTTGGCTTTTTTATTTGCCTGTCACTCAGGCTTTTACGTTATTGAAAGATCAAACTCCGCTGTGCTTGTTCATTACCTTAATCCTATTTTCTACACAGCTTTATTATCTCTTCAGGCTTCCTTGGGAAAGGCTGTCAGAAAGGCTGGGGCAGGGGGAAGAGGGTTGCCCATCTCCTCACCTCTGTCAGATGCCTCTATTCAAGAACAGCCAGAAGACTTGATGGGCAGGGGTCACAGCACAACCTGCATCCTTCTGGGGTATTCCAAAGGCACCACTGGATGGGCCACTAAGAAACATGCACCATAAGTAAATGCACTGGTGCTCTTTCCCGCTCCAGCTTGTCCTTTGTTGGATGCATTGTAGCAAAGTATTTTTATTACCTCAGAGAAAAAAACATCTGGTTTAAATTTGTATGTGATACAGTTGACTTAAACAATCTAAACTATTTAGACTAATCTAAACTATTTAAACTATAGATTAGAAGGCAATTTGCCTCAGACCTACCCTGTGTCCACACCAATCCTCTTCCACCCCCATTCCCCAAACACAGCTCTACTGACATCCCTCAGGCCCCCTCTGCCATTGCTCACCTCAATCCTGACAGCACTCCTTTGGACAATCTGGGCTGTGCCACTACTACCCAGAGCATCCTGGTCCTGGAAGGCAGGGCTGTTGTTCCAATAATCCTGTGAAATATTTGCTATCTGTCCATCACTGCACTAAGACCCTCAGGCTGTGAGTTTCAAATTTGTCAGCAGTTGAGTCTCACATCAAGATTTGAGAACATTTCCCCAGTTGCTAAGGTCAGCTCCTTCACCGAACAGGAACTACTCAAAGACCCCAAATCAGAGGCCACAGCAATTAACCTCCTCAGCACTTAGGACAAAGAGAAGACAAGGTGCCTAAGTCACTTCCACAGATAACCTGTTGCCACACCTCACCTCTCTGAGCTACTGGAATTGCCAGCCAGGACAAGGTGACTTCAGAGTCTGTGTTTGCCTCTGGTTTCCCAGCACCACAGAGAAGCGGGTGAATGGAAGGATAAGGATCACCTTCCTCACCTCGTCTGGCTGAGGCTGAGGCATCAACAGAGACAGATGAAAAGGAGGGTGTAATGGGTATATTTTGACTGTATACAGGTAATGGGAAGAAACCAGGATGTGTGTGCCATCAACTGGAAAAGCTGAGAAGAAAAGCCAAGTTACTGAACCAGAACCACCCCCCACAATATGCCTTTCCACACCAGTTTGCTTTGTCTTCCACTCTGCAACACATCTCATCTTCTATCATCCCTTGCCTATGTTAACAAAAGGAATTATATCCTTTTGCAGCATTTCCAATATTGCATTGTTATTCACTTTTCTTGTCAAGTCCCTCTCTGTAACCTGGAAGCTCACTCACCTCTCAAGGTCCCAGATTCTCAGAGGTGAGGTGTGTCCACAGCAGGCTGTCCCCGTCACAAATGAGCTGTTAAAAAAAAAAAAAAAGAAAGAAAGAAACAAAAACCACTAACTAATCCTCATGTTCTGAAGAAAGTGCATGAGCAAGACAGAGAAAACAGGTTACAAGACAGACTTTGAATTCTGGTTCAAGATGATTCCAGCATGTCCCACCACACTTCACAAGGGACAGCCAGAAAAAAGGGAGAGCTGCTGCAAAACACTCACTAGCTGAGCTTCCCAGATGCAGCAGGTCACAATTGCAGAGAATTGGCAGAACATAAAGAGGTATTTGTAAATACAAAGGGAAAACCTGAACAGGAACAGCTGTAAACATTTTCAAATGAGTCAGTACAGTACTCAGCATGTTTCATACACAGTCAGTGCTGTAAGCTGCAGAAAGACTCCATTAAAAATTTACTTCCTACTTAGGTCTCACTTCTGTTTGTTGGCAACTTCTGAGTACAATCAGGAACTGGCTGCAGCATCATAAGCCTAAAGAATCACAGAATAGAGGTCTCTAGTCCAGCCTGCTCAAAGCAGGGCCAATTTCAAAGCTGGATCAGGTTGCCCTCCCCAGTGCTCAGGCACTCTCTGTCAGAGACAGCACACATCTCCTGCAGCAATATTTGGCTCCATTTACACCCTCTAGCAGAGTCCATTCCAAAGTCCTCTTGACAATGCTATGTCCCTGCTGCACATGCTGGCTCCAGAGGTCACCTGACATCCACTGGCCTCATATTAGTTCATAAGACAGAATAAATCCTTAAAATCAAGCATCAGGAACCTGGGTGCGGTGCTCTCCAAATCACACTGCTTGTTTCATGCCAGCTTCCCATTCTCAGTCCAAATAGAGGAAGCAGCTCATACAAGGACTTCTAAGTAAGTCACAAATGTCCTCTCACAAAGCCATATTTATTGCAGCTACCAAGAATAAAATGCCAAAACTATGTTTAACTCAATGCAACAAGGGTAGCATGAACACAGGAAATGGAACCTGCTTTAAATAAAAGCCATCCCTACACTTTGACTAAAGAACTTTTGCAGTATGACACAGGGCTGGCAGCTGAAAGATGAAAGCAAAATAAGAAAACAATGTCATGTCTGTAAAAATAGCAGTTAGAGCAGTTTTTAAACATTTCTTTGATCCTCTACAGCATTCTTTCTTTGGAAGTCAAGGTATCTGCAAGCCTCTCCTGTACCAGGAATGGATTTTGCAGCATCCTTCACTCCTGTGAGAAGCACTACTGCTGCTGTAAGAACACACTCAGCAGCCAAGTGGTAAGCACAGGCTCAACTCAATCAAAGCTAGAGAAGGACCAAATGGAAGCAAGACCGGAACTCAGGACTCCTTCTACTCCTATTTCTGAGGTTTAGCTGAGCAACTGGTTTCTCCAAATCATAAGGCCAAAGCAGCACTGCTTAAACACTCTGCAAAAGAGGCAAGCAGATAACATCAAATAATTTCAAAGGGCTACAAGAACTTAGGAAGGGCTTCAGCTACCAAGGCTCTCTTTTGTGCTGACTCTATCCCTCCCCCCAGACTCACATACCTAGAGGTGTCCACAAGTTCTATGACCCTTTCTAGCCTAAAGGATAGAAAAGACCTGCAGAACTAGAGCTATTTCAAAATGTCTCCAACCAGGATGTCTTACATGCAAAATTCCAGGTTCACTGGCAGCGCACACGTAATCAGCCAAAGCACCCATAGCACTGGGCTGTCCCTACAGGTGCTGCAGGGTGCTCACATTATTCTTCTCCATGTAAGTCCCTGGCAAAAGTCTGAGAGTCTATGGAAAATGCAATTCCTGTTGCTGTGTAACAGCCACAAGGACCAGTTAAGAAAGTGTATAGCATTTGGTCTTTGGAAGCATGGTTTCTGCTCAATGCCTGCCTTCTCTCCACCAGAGTCTAGGACAGGAGGGAACATTTCCCTTTTGCCAATGTCACCCATCTCAGAGGAAAACAAGCAAAAGACTCCCACTTTGACAACTTGTCCGTCAAGCTCCATGTCTGGAAAGCAGCACTTTGGTCAGGAGGTCCTGCTACAAAGCAAGGTGTTGGGTTTTGTCCCCCCTCCCCAGTAATAATCCATTAATAACTACAAAAGTCAATTACTGTGGTTAGAAACATAATAGCAGCCAGGGAGCCAGTCAAGCAGGCAATTGGGTACTTAAGATTTTTCTTTTGGGGGACAAACTGACTCTGTCTCAGCAGAGAACGCCCTCACGTGGGAGACAGACCCCTTTGTGCAGAAGGTATGCACAAGGCTTTGATGGTTGCCACAGGTCTAAATTACCATGGAGGCACACCAACAGAGAGAAAAAGGTGGGAGGAACAGCTAGGTCTAATCCTCCCTCATGCTGTCAGTTCTGGACTGCAGCTTTCCCTCCTTGGTCCTTACCGCCCACCCCTCAGAGGGAAAAAAAAAAACACAGAAAAAAAAAAAAGAGAGAGAGAGAAAAGGAACCATTAGATAAAGAGATTTTCCTCCAGCATCAAATACAGGCCTCAGGGCCACAAACAAGTCTCTTCTGAGTAAAGCTGACTCCATTCAGTCAACAGGAATTTTGTCTCATACTTCAGCAGGATCAGGTTTGCAGGCCTTATCTTTAACAGCCTGAGCCCATTAGCAAGCAAAGATAAGACTTCTCCCACAAGAGCAGGCCACCTTCACTGCAGCATTAGAATGCAGCATTCACAAGACAACATGCACAAAAAGTGGTGCCAATGAGAAATTCTCGAAGCCTGAGAGTGAACTGACCTTAAAGTCTGGATTCCAGGGCATGATACAGGGCCCCTCATCTCGAGTCTAATCTGTAGGCACACACCTTGAAGCTTCAGGTGTCTCATAACTGGGAACCTCTCAGAGGTGACAGTTTTACTTCAGGCAAAAGAGCAATATAAGTCAGCTTTCATACGTCTAAAACATGCAGATTGGAGGAAAGCATGTAAAGCTTGGCTCCAAAACTTCCGAAACTTCATTCAGCAGAGCTGAAGACTTGTATCGGGCTTGCTTCTCTCAGTCCATCTTCAAGAAGGCTCTTTTGTCTTAGAGCACAGAGCACACATAAGAAAACCCTCCAACTTCGAGAAGCACAGCTTCTTCACAACTGTTGTTGCCCAGCTGCCCAAGAAAAACAATTCAAGCTGAGTTACTAGCTTAGAGAGTGTCATTCATTTTGCCCACACTGCTTTCTACAATCTTCTACAGCCAGACTGAGGAGATTGGGAAGAGGGGAGTACAGGATACCCTAAATATATTAATGCAGCCAGGACTCATCTACCTGAAGTATATACAACTCACTGATGCACCCTGACACTGATCAGATGCATCTACATCCACCATAAAAACTGCTATGGCCAGTCTCCAAATGGCCTTGGAGATGTAAAGCCTCTTCCCCTCTAACTTCCCTCTGTCCTTTGAAAGCTGCTGGCTACCATGACTACAAGCTCCCTCTTTTAGATCCTTCTAAGGGGAAAAAAAGCACCATTGTAGGGCTTCCATAACAGGGCATGTTGTCTTCCCACGGATCCCCTAGGAACTAAAACCAAGCCAAAAAAACTAAGGCAAGAATTTTGCACAGCATCGAGACACACATACTTCATAAACAGCATATTTTTGTTGTCCAACACAAGGAATCTTCCAACTCATCTGATACTTTGATGTCCTCTTTCTTAATTGAAACTCCCTACTGACAGAGGAGAGGCATACATAGGAGGGAAAAAAAGCACAACAAAACAACCAAGAGTCTGCTTCTCCAGAAGCCAGACCTTCTCTGCGTTGCAGAAGAGACATTTCATTAGACACCTCCCCCCCACAATAGAAGCTGGGCCAGGAAATGAAAGAGAACACACATCCTGGCAGTGCTGTTGGAAGAAACACAAGAACTCTCCATCTGATTGACTTGTGGTTGTTGAAGATCCCATGGCATTTCTGGCAACTGCAGTGGTGCTCTGGCTACACTCCAGCTGCAATAATCCCATGGCTGCTCCCAAGGTGCCAACTACAGTCTGACTCGTGTAGCATCCCTCTTTACCCCATCCTGGACAGATCACTGCCAGATGTGAACGAAGCAGAGGGACAGAGGTAGATGCCCAGGAGTCATTTTGGAACGAAGCTGTTTATCCTGAGGTTTGGAAACAGTCTCAGCTCCAGAAATACAAGTCACATTGAACAACATACACTTTCCACACTATCAGCCCAGCCTCCAGAGTGGGTCCTGCCTGAGATGGGAACCCTGCAATGCAAAGTCATTGAAGGAACGTGGGTAAAACAGGTCCTTTCCCACCTCTTCTTACTACACCTCCCCTGTGCCCCAGGCTTGTGCCCTTCCCCTGTACTGTAAACAGATTGCTTCTCTAGCTCTATTCTGCCCTTCAGAGATTTCAAATCCAGAATCTGCTTGACACGTGCAAGAGCCTGTTCCTTCCTCCTGGCGCGCTCCCCCGCCCCCTGGAATTGGACATCGTTGTTCCATTTTGGAAACTATTATATATGGAGACTCATTGGACTGGGAAACAAAGAAGTTATTACTTGACAGAGCCCTGCAGCTGGGAATGTGGAAGGTGGGGGGAGAGAAGGGGGAGAACCAAGGGAGACAGGATGGGGGGGTTGGTAGCAATGTTATGAAAGCGATCAACAGAAAGAACAGCTCAAAGATGGGAAACATCTATTTTAAAAAGTCTCAAGTGAGATGAGAAAAGAAGGAGAAGAGAAAGCAAGTCCAAAAGGGAGCTAGGAGAAGAGAGAGAGCAGTTGGTGCTGACGGTGCCGCGGGTTAAACGCACGGGTCTGTGGGTTTGTGTAGCCTTTGATTCAGCACTGACACGCTTTGGCAAGGGAGGCCACCGGAGCTGTCAAATCCTTCACCAACGTGCCCATCAATTGTATTCAGCTCTCCCCGACCCGCACTGGCATTTTAATTACTGTTGGGTAAACTAATTTGTACAAATGAAGGCAACTCTGCCTAATAGAATATGCAAGCTCTCTGACCTCTGACAGGCGATGACACAAGATACAAAGGACGCAGAGGAAGGCTTTTTATCAGAGCCTTATTACTCTCTATTACTCCAATTAGTTAAGCTCCAGTGCCCCTAATTGGGGGAAAAAATTGCAATTAAATCAATTTTTGATGGGCTGAAAGTGGGTTACCGAACCGCCCTGCCTGTGAAACACTGATATTATAGCAGCAAAGGTCAAAGTCTTTGTCGGCACCTGTGGGGCCCCCGCCTCCCCTCTCCAAGCCCCTCTGTGCCCCCCCAACACACACACGCAGCTCGCTAAGGCGAATCATTAGAACATGTCATGTCTTATCGCGGCCGCCACCATCCCGCCAGCCTCATCAGTTGACATCATTATGGAAGGTAACTCCTCCAGCATGAATACAGTGCTAAGGTCACACAAACTTGATGGAGCCCCTGCTGAAGAGCAGATGCAACAGTAACAACATTGTGAAGGGGAGAGGAGGGGGTCAGAAACCCAGCACAGGGAGTTTCGCCACCTCCAGCATGAGACTTCTCCAACAGACCAGATACACACAAAGGGAGAGAGACAAAGTGCAGGGAAGCAAGTGCTCCTTCCCCAGGGGCATTTAATTTGCAAATGGAAAAAAAAAAAAACAGCACAGCATCAGTTCAGCATTTTCTTCTTTATGAGCAAGCAGGCACCACAAACATGCAGGAAGTCCCACCTGCCTTAGATGCAGGCAATGATGGACAAATCCAGGACTGGGTGGTCATGCAAGGCTGGTGTTGGCCCTTCACTGTCCCAGACCAGTTCCTTTAGCTGTACTTTGTACTTTTCACAGGATGACCAGAGAACTGAACCAATCTTCTTCAGTATCTCAGAAGTCAAGACAGCTGGGTTATGTGTTAACATTCTGTAACCACAAATTCAAAAAAAATCAGCAGCCAAGACAGTTGCACCTAAAGCTCACCTGAGCATGCAGAAGAATCCCACTGCAGCACAGTCTCACCTTTGTTGAATAATCTTGCTGAAAAAGACCCAGCAGCTGAAGACAAATAGCCAGGGTTGTTCCAGAAACAGACTGGAAAGCTCTGGCAGGTTTGCTGCTACTTCTTTGAGCTCATGTGCATGTTACAGCATCCCCCAAGGCACCAGTCAACTCAGAATTAAATTGTGCTTCCAATACACCGCATAAATGCCACACAGAGAAGATATGGAAGAGCTCTGCCACACCCCACCATGGACCCAGCACAGAAAGGAAGAAAAATACTTAGAGAAGACCATGAACCCTGCAATGCTGACAACCACCAAGAGGAAATGCTGTGCTCTTGCAAGGAGCACCAGTGACATATGCATGAACAGATGGACTAATAACTCGTTCATATGCCACCTCAAGTGGACTAATAAAAGTGGTCCCCAGAAAGAAGGCATTTACATTTCGTACTGAAGGGCACAGTAGAGATGCCAGGTTGAAACATGAAGTCACATTTGAGGCAGAACTCCAGCTCATGAGGTAGAAGAAATGCTCATGTTGTTGCCTCCCAGGACATTTACTTCATGCCTCATGGTAGAGGGAAAACCAGCTTCACCTCTCCAGCCTTCCTCCTTGGCCTCTAACTTCATGTCCTCCTCCAGACTACAGAGACACTCAGGCTGAAGAACAGAAAAATCTTTTAATATCCCCAAAAGCACAATTCCTGGCATGGTAGACAGATCACTCCTACTCTAGCAAGCTGCTTAGTAGTTGTCCAACCTAGATACCTCCATCTTGCCTTCACTGCTTTGCAGTTTCACCCCATACTCTGTGCCCAAGTCACCTGCAGCCTTGATCGTTGTCCCTTCAGCAGCCCTGCAGCAGGTTAAGTTCTGTGAAAACAAGCCACCATATACAGAGCACAATCCTCATTTCTGGTGAAAAACTGAGCTCAATGACATCAAGACAAATATTCCAGACAGGACAAATACATGCACACTCTTCCACACTACAGTATTGAACAGGAAAATACCCTTGATTAGAAACTAGTGATTCAATCCACAAAACAGTAGTCCTGATGTTCCTGGGGCTGCTCACATCTAAGTATCACTGCTTTCCCCAATACTTCACATGACAGGCGCTTTTAGGAAGAAACAAATATCCAAAAGAGGACCACAGTCAGATTAGATCTATAAAAGTTGTTTGAGGATCC
Organism: Polioptila caerulea; assembly: GCA_013397295.1. Lineage (NCBI taxonomy): Eukaryota > Metazoa > Chordata > Aves > Passeriformes > Certhiidae > Polioptila > Polioptila caerulea. The sequence continues at coordinate 315,519 of VYXF01007945.1, forward strand.
TGAGTGTCCCTGTACAAGAGGAATATTGGAACAGCGCTCTTCACAGTGCTGCTGTCATTTTTCAGAACTTCAAACAGAATTGCTTTTGTAGCTATACAAGTATTTGACATCAACCCTGCTCCTTTATTGCAGGAGAAGTCTTGATGACCTATTTTTAACAGTGTAAAATACATATTTACATGGTATGTCCAACAATCTTCACCTGTTCTCACCCTCCAAACCTCTGGGCTTGCCAGGCATGGAGTAGTTGTTCATGCAGAGGTCTTGGTACAAGAACTCCTTATCTCTCTTGAGACCAAATTTAAACCCCAAATGGCGCTCAAGTTATTACTGTTATTACGCAAAAAAAGAGACTCCTTAACCGTAACAGAAATTTAATCCAGAATATAATTCAGGCACTGATCTGAATAACTTGCACCAAAAATCAAAGCCCATGCCAAAACTGATTTGTCTGTGCATGCCTACCAGGCCTTTCTGTGAGCAGAGCTCTCTTTGCAGGCAACCACTGGGGTTACATCTTAGAAGCTGAATTATAAAGAAACATGACTCAACTGAAAAATCACTTCTTAGTCTAAAATCTGGGCTGTGCAAGAGATACAGCTCTCTATTCCTACCACAGAGAGCTTTCTGCAGAGAAAAAGAAGGGGGAAAAAAGAAGAAGAAAAAAGATGCAATCTAGGGACTTTGAGGTCAGTTTGAGACTAGGTGGTTAAATACCACTACAGCACAGTTATATCAGCTTATCAGTCACCAAAAAAAATCTCAAAGAATACTTTTAATGCTCAGAAGCTACAACATTAGAAATTCAAAGAAAGTGGCTACTGAGGTTGCATTTATGTTTTGAGGACTTAAAAGTTTATTTGGGATTTTTGTTTCTTTTTTAAGTGCAGGTGAAATAACCACAGCTGGTATCTCAACGTCTTTATTCACACAATGCATTCTCCCTTCCAACATCACTAGAGAAATCTAAGCCATCTGTAGCAACTTCATCCTATGCTCTACTCTTGCTCTACTCCCCAGAGCAGACTTTCAAACACCAATGGGCAAGACTCCTGCGAGGTACCCACCAGACAGCATGTTCTACCTCCAACTGCTGCACGTGCCATCTGCAATAGAGTACATGGGAGATGCAAGGTAACTTCATAAAATCTCTATCTTGAGAACATTCCCTGGGTTTTTGGAATGCATTGAAAAGAAGGAACAGGTGAAGCTGCTGACTGAGCAGCAGAAAAACCCTGGATAAGATACATGAACAGTATTAGACACTGGACTCTATTTGTACCAACAGACTATCATGCATCTTGGGCAGATCTCTGAGGGCCTGGCGTTCAGTTCTCACCAACCTGCACACCCACTTCCAGCCTTCACACCCACCACGTTTCCCCTCCCTACTCTGCTCAGTGCTGTTACCCTGGCCCCTTGCCCCCATGGGGAAGACACTCTGAGCTCAATCTTTGCCCACTTCCCCACACCCAGCGGCCCCCTTGAGCTCGGTGCTCTGGGCCCACACACAGCCTTACAAGGAGCTCTGAACTCCAACCCTCACTTTCTCAAAGCCTGCCCAGGTGTAAAGCTCCAGCGATTCCTTTTTCTTTGCCATTTTCCCTCCCTCCTCCCTCTCCTCTTAGCCCCACCAACATTTTCAGGCCACACAGTGAGCAGGGAAGTTGGAGTACATGAGGACCATTGCAGCAGTCGTGCTGTTTCAGACCCCCCCAACTCAAGACAATTTCTAAGAGCCATTTCTTATCCTCCCCTCCGTGAAATGATTTCTGTTAATTGCCTGGTGGGAATCAGTTATAGGTGGGGGAGACTCTCCCCACACACACACCCTGGCCCCTAATTGGCTTATTGAAGTTTTAACAGGGCTTTCACCTGGAGAAGCTGGTAATTATTCTCTTCATTCCCCTCTTGCTTGTACCTGTAGCTTCACACTTGGGGCCTGCCCGGCTCCACGGGGGGGACTTTGTTCCCTCTAACTACAGGCCCCACACAAATGGGCCCAGCAGCAGGACAACACGGCAAAGTGGTAATTTTCAGCCCGGCGTAATTAGCCAAGGTTCTTTCAGCCCAAACTGCTGAATGCGGAGCAGGCTGCCGGGGAGGGTGCGCCATGTGGGAATGGAGGAACGGGGGCTGCTCTCAACAGGCGGACAAAGACCTCTCGGGGCTCCAATCTGGGGCCAGCAAGAGGAGGGGGTGGGAGTGGGACAGTTTGCCTGGCATAGCTGGGGCACAGTCAGTGGTGGGACACACACAGAGGAAGTCAGCCCATGGCATCCTTCCCCCAGCCCACGGAACAGGGCAGTGCAGGATGCCAAAAAAGCAGTAAAGGAGAAAAGAGATCCAGTGATGCGCAATAGAAGCGTGTGAAGGGGTGAGATGCATGACAGATTCTTGAAGGCCTGGTGTAGTCCATGCTCCCAGGACAGGATTTCTAGTCTAGTACCTTCACACTGTGATTTAGAAAGCAGGCTTGAGGAGAATAAGCTGGACTGTGCAGATCCCAAATAGGATAGCAAGAACTGCACCAAGGACAGAGAGAGAACTCTAATTGCTGAGAAAAATCATCGAAAAGTAAGTCAACTCCTCCAACATCTGCTCCAAAAGTCAGGCAACAACCATAACCAGGAGGACAGCAACAAAGGCTCCAGGTTCTCTTTTTGCTGAGGCATCTCCCATTAGCAAACAAAAACTGTTTTTCATAGTGGAAGCTCACTTGCTCTGTCTCCCTTTCTGCTACAAGACTGGTTTTGCAAAACTACCAGGAAACCTGCTGCATGTGGGTTAGAAAAACTTGGTCACCAGTATATCACTCCTGTGTTAAATCAGACTGATGTCAGATGTCCCAAAAGCCAGAAACTGGCATCCCGTGTGTGGCATGCTGCCTCTGCTGATTCTCAGGACTTTTTAGCATCTATGCTTTTTTTGAATTATCACCATTGCCTTCAGGATAGAAATGCTTGTCCTGACTTGTCAGGTCTTGTAGACAAGTTAAAGCTGCTGCTCAGCTGGATTAATGAGTGAAGCTTCAGTGCAATGGGTCTGGGGCATTTTTTGTTTGTTTTTAAATGTTAAACCATAGATTTTAAAAACTCACCTCATGTCTCTTATGATTGCAATATCCTACTAGAAAGCAAGAATTGTCATTGTCTAAAAGCTTGGTCCTGATTCTGCAATGAAGACCAGGTGGTAAGCAGGAAGTGAAAAGATGCCACTATTATCAAAGGACAGGTACACTGGAGAGCTGAGCAAGCCCTGGGAGACGATGCAATCACAACAACCCTGACAAAAAGGAAAGGAGATCCTCAGGGACTCCAACTGTAGGAAGGGAGGAGGCAGGCAGCACAACCCCCAGGGCACAGACTTTTAATTTCTGAGCTGCCTAGAATACAACTGAGACACAATACTGCAAGCAGGTTGCAAACTAGAGAAGCAAATTGCCTGGTTCAACCCCATGACTGGCTTTTTTTCTTGCCATATCTATCACATTTTATGAAAGACTCGCACAGAAAGGAGCATTTTTCAATTTCAATCCTATTTATTTCAGCCTCACCCAAGCTGTCTTAAGTACTTGTCACAGAGATGAGTTCAGCCAGATACTCTGTGGCTTTGACCCATCGATGCTCAAGATTTTTCCTTAGAAGCAGCTTTTGCCACCTCTGGACCAAGTATGCTTGCTGTGAAAGCCATGCCAGCATCTGAGAAGCAGACACCAAGGATGAACAAAAGCAGACCCATGGTGACCAGGCCAATTTCAAGCCTGCGGAGAGAAACAGCGCAAACATTCCCTGCACCAGTGGGAAAAGATATGTAATGTCATCTGTGCTGACACTTTATCACAAACCTTTTGTGGTCTAGGGCTTCTCCTTCTTATAACCCCACACCCTACAAGAGGACATGTAGAATTGATTTAAGTAAATATTTCAGCTGTCACTGCTTTGGACAAAAGTCTAAATATTTGCTCACGTATAGAAAATGCTAAAAGAATTATGATGCAAAATAGGAAAATCTCTTCTATTTATAAAATACTGCCTTTCTATTTTTTAAGGTTCAGGACTGCCAAGACCAATCCCAGTATTTTTTCAGATGTGACTGGCAAAGTTTTCAGTTCACAAGTATTGTTTTAAAAATGCATGTATATATATAGAATGACATTTTATATAAACGTTTCCATTAAAATCTATGACAGAAAATTACTTTTCAATAAGCAGCAATCCATGCATGCCAGTGAGGTCAGGGGGAGGGGAGAATCTTTTCAGGTCTGCCAGACCAACTAAAAATCAAGAATGTTTCAGTTTAAAACTAGAGGTGGAAGGAATCTTTTTTCCTGGTGCCACAAGCCACAAATTATTTTTGTCTTTTTCCTTTTGCCATACAGACACACGTATAATAAATCCAAACTCTAATATTTAGGGGAATTTTGAAAAAAGTCATCAGGATGTTGAAGAAGAAGAGGAGTTATCAACAAACATATAATTTCCTTATCTTAGCACACAAGGAAGCAGTTCCTTCTTGATACCATGCAGAGGCAGGAGCTGTACTTGTTCATGCTTTTAGGGGAAAGATGCCAAATCACAAAACCAGAGTGCTTGATCTTACTCCTCTGCCCTATGATATTCAAACTATTTACAAATTAAGTCTAAATGTATTCTTCATCAGGGTAGAGGGAAATAATGCTCAGAGGGTTTTAAGAAGTCAAAGACCAGAAAAGGTGAAAGGAGAAAGGCATGTGTATATGGAGCACATGCTACACACAGAGAGGGCCAGAACACTGAGGCATGGAGACACAGGTGCTCTGTGGAGGAGGGAAGCAAAGCCTCATCTGCTTTTAACTCAGCCATGAAATGACTCCTAGACCTTTCCTGTTCTGATCATTCCAGTCTTGACACGGACACACTTGCAACAACCTTAATCCACCTGCCCTCAAAGCTTTGGGCAGCTTCCACCTCCCCAGTTCTCCACTCTCCACAATATGATTTGCTTCGGGGTTTTCATACTACGTGGTTTGGAGCATGTCAACTTTTCAGCCCTAAGCAACCAAAATCCTTAGTAAAACCCCTCCTCCCCATCTGCAGGTTCAGGGCATGCTTGGTTGTGAGCAAGCACCAGAGTGAGAAATCAAACCTGCCAGTCAGGCCAGAAAACCCCAGCCCTGCATGCAGAGAAAGGCATACAAGGCATTCATTAACAGATAATACACATCTAAGGCATAAAGATGTTTAGTGGCCACCTCCCACACAGATCCCAAACCACCCAAAAACTCACTGGAAAAGTTTTGCAGAAGCCAGAGTTCAAACCACATTCATGACATCAATAAGGCACAGTTTCACAGCACAGGTTATCACCTTCAGTATCTGTAAAAAGGCTGGGCTGCAAGGCAGGCTAAGAATTATTAAATTTCACTGAAAACTGAGATAAGCCAGATGAAGACAGGAAAGTGATCACGCAAAATAGATGGCATAGAGATAGGAAAAGGATAAGACAAGAAGGTGAGCAGTAATTTATTATGATGCTTTATGTCAGTATATTGGAGAAAAATTACACATGAAATGGAATAAGAGGGAAAGGATTGCATTGGAAAGGACTTAGAAAAAGACTCTTCAGGCACACATCTCAAGTCTGCAATGGAACACAGGATTCCCTAACATACATAGTCCTTTGATGACAAAAAATATCTGATAAAGGGATATTAAGTACCACACTGCCTCCTGCCACTCAGTAAGCTGCTGTCTAGGTGAAGAAGGACAACCTGCTGGCAGTCAGTCCTCCAACACTTCAAGGAACAGAAGCCTGGAAGCTTTAAAAGCATAGGCAGCTTTGCGGGTAGGAGTGTGAAACCACAACTTCCTCCTTTCCTTTCCATGGCTTGCCTTATTTCCATGTGCTCCGAGAATTTAGGAAGTCACATCCAAAAACATAGCTATTAAAAGAACTATTTCCTTGGTAAGTCAAACACTCACAAAAAGAAATGCCAAAACCAACCTCACTCACACATTGTACCCTGAAATGAGCACATTACTCGCGCATCAGGATTTGATTCTGTAGCCAGTCACAAGTGTCCCAGTTGAAACTGTCACTCATCTTTTATCATGTGAATACACAAGAACCAATTATATGGCCATCAGTTGATGTTGGGCTGCATCTCTGTGGTCTCCCATCAGAGGCTGCACTGGGAGGAAGTGATGAGCTTACCACAGCTCAGGGACGCCAGAACTCCACTCCAAATAACAACTGGCCACCAAGTACCTGCAGGTCATGACTTGCTACTGATTCACACAAGGCCATCAATACTAGAGTTGGGGTGGAAAAATATTAAAACTTTGGTTTAAACAGAGTGAAGGGTATCCAGAGAGAGAAATCATTCACTGTATAACCCCGTAAGACAATCAGGCAAAAGGTTTAAAAATGGAACAACACGCTTCTTCCTCAGGACACAACACTGAATCTGAAAGGAGCCTATGAAGTCCAGAACATTAACAAGTTCAGAAAGAAGAGATGAGCTGCTCTCAGAGCTATCTTCTGCAAATGAAAGAAACATTGGTCCAGATGAAAACTCTAGTCAGGGAAACCCTAACCTCTCCTCACTGGAAGCTGGGAAGGAATAGGCAGGAAAGGATCTTAGAAATCTCCTTAGACTACTGACCACTCCTTTACTACTGATCACTGCTGAACACCAAATGCTGAGGTCGAGGTATGCTGGACTGACCCACCAGGGCCAGAAGAAGAAGAGAAATGCCCACTTTTGTCAAGCCATGGCCCATCGAGCTCACCGTTTTGATCTCCAGTGGCACTGGCAGATGCTGTTCAGGAAGAATATGTGAGCTTGGTAATTTAGCCTTCTAAGGCTAAGATTCTTCTGTGGTCATTCCCCTTGCATCCACAATTGCTGTATTAAGGATTTTAAAGAGTGTATTCCTCACCTAGTTCCCCATTATGAACCTGCTATCCATGAATTTACAAAATCACTTTCAGAACTGCTGGCATCAGCCGCCTTCACAACCTTCTGAAGCACTGAGTTCACACTGTGTGAAGGAATACTACCTTCTATTCATTTTAAAACAATCTCCTAGTAATTTCAAATGTCTCTGGTACTGCCATTGTAGGATTATGTGAACAAGTTACATATTCAAGCTTACCCACCCCATCACCTTACTCTCCGTATCTTTTTCAGGCTGGTTTTACCAGGACTAATGGAGGCAACCAAACAGCAGCATATCATTAACTTCAGCAGAGTGTTTTACTAGGGACCAAGTAGAGGAAAGACCATAAAAACATGATACAAACTAGTAATGCAGCCATTTCTTTGGTACAGAGGAGTGTTCCTCTGCCATACCTCCTCTTCAAAACCTGTTGGTTCATTGCCCCTTCTGAGGCAGGTTAATTGCTCCATGTTTTGAGGCTTAAACCAGCCTCAGTCACTCCCAAAATTAGCAGGGAACAGTATCACTGGCTCTACTGAGACAGCTGAAGAGTCAGCAGAGATCTCACGACCATGAGGGTCTCACAAACCGGTTTGGGAAGCAGAGGACTCAGACATTGCACAGGGCTAACAGCACTGCTCACCTGCACGAAGCACTACTAAAGGACCTCATATTTTCCACCATGTACCAGAAGCATGAAGTCCTTGCTTTGTCAGGCTCCAAATTTACCTGAAGTGGTCTGCACACCATCCATGCTCCCAGATTGCTCTGAGACCATCAGAAAACAGATGTTAGAGAAACATTACTGCTTTTCTAATATCTGGAGAAGGCTCCCTTGCTTCTCCACTACCAAAGAGGAGAAAATCCAGGGGAAGTATATGAGAAATAAATTAAATGCTCTAGGCCAAAACACAAAATCAGATGCAAAAGAGAAACTCTTCAATCAGACAGTCCATCCCTCATTAAATCAGCCTGAACAGCCAAAGCAGGTCACTGAACAAAGCACAGGTGAAAAGCTCAACACAACTGCACCAGAAGGAAGAGACCAAGCACAGCAATAGTAGCAGTAGCTGCTTGGCACAGCTTAGTCTGCAATTGCTGCTTCTGATGAGTTCACTTCTTTCAGGAGTGGGGAAGAGGTACACACACAAATTTCTTTTTTCCTTGGAAAAAATCTAAGCTGTTGGGTTCCAGCTTGCAAGACTCTCTTCAGCCCCCACACTAATAAATCTTTGGGACTATAAATCACCTTGGTACAGGTCTCTCTTCTCAAAGGAAATGGGCTCTCTCTTGTCATTAGCTGCCTGTGTCTACCAACCATAGCAAAGCCTCATTCAAGTCTTCTTTGATGGACGGTTAGACTTAAAGGAATATGTGCTTCAATCTCAGAGCAGAGAGAACAAGAATTTACTAATTAGACAGGGCAATGCACATTAAAGCTCACTCTAATACCTGGTCCCAAATTAGCCCCACACCTGCTAAGTGTCAGGATGCCAACAAAGCAGTAAGAGTACATCCCACATGTAGGGATGGTGAGCAGAGCACCACAAACCCACAACACCTCTTAAGAGCAAGAAAGTGGTTGCAGCAGCTGTGTTCCATGAAACTGGGAGGGAAGGTAGAGAAGACCTGAAAAATCCTAGATAACGAACCACAGAACACAATACAGGCAACACTGCACAGAAAGAACAGACTTTCCACTCTGCCTTCCAGTCTGTAACAGTCTCACACTGCTCTGAAAAGAAACCAGACGAAATGGAGCCAAGGAGAGAGTCAGAGTCACACAATTCTGTCCACGTTTCCAGTGTCCAATTCAACTCACAACAGAGATTCAGGATGTCAGCAACCCAAGGAAACTGAAGCTTAGCTACAGGCAAGAGGCACTCTGGCATGCTCCATTTGGAAGTGTATTAGCATTCAAGCCAGATGCACACATTGAGGAGAAATTCCCATTCTTCAGAGGAACTGGTTTCCCTTCAAGGATCACTATATTCTGTTACTCATTTGCTCCTCTTCAGATTTCAGCCTCTCTGGTCCTGTTCCCCTCTTGCCTTATTTTAAACAGTCTGCCAAGCATCTTCTGTGAGGATTGGAGTGACAAGGAGAATGTTGTGATGGCAGACATCATCACCCTGATATGTGTCAGACCTAATACAGGAGCAGCCCATCTCTGAGCCATGCTTCCATTTTTATCAGTATTTTGTGCAAGCCTGAAGATATTCCTGCGGACGGTGCTATGCTCTGTGTCAAAATGCCAAAATTTAGCAGCAAGTGGTAAGCCAGAGATTTACATTTATGACTTCTGTAAATTCATACCATCTGCAACCTCATGCCAAACATATGGATGACAGAGCCTGCCCAGGATGAAGGCAGTGCTGCTGCAAACATCTCCCCCTCTGCCAGGAACCACCTTCTCTGCAGACAGAATCCTTCCTTCAGCAGTTCCCTACAATCCATATTGATATGCTCAGGTATTCTCTTGCCTCTCCTGAGGTGGAATAGAAAAGGTTGTAACTGTGCATTGGAAGAGTAACAGACCTTGCATACCACACACCTGAAGAAAAGTATGCTTTTCTCTTCTTCTTCTTCTTCTTCTTCCCTTTTCTCCTCTTCCCCCCATCCTTTCCTGAGAGCACTTACTGATAAATAATCCAGTTCAAGCTTGGAAAAAAAGAAACTGTCCCTCTTTACTTCTAACCAGGAAATACAATGCAAAACCTTGTCCCTTTAATTCCCTCTAAGTTACTCCTTGTCCCCATTCACACATACAGATGAACATACTGAGCACATCCAGGCCTGCCTGTTCCTCAAGCTGGCACAAGCTATTTGGACCACAAAGCTGTGCACAAGCCCCAAAGCAGCCACCAGACATTCGGTGGTGGAAGTTGGCCAGTGTGTTCCCAGGGATATATACAAATTTCTGTTGGATACAACAGCTTTAGTTAGAGGTAGGATAAGGCAAACACACATTAAACAAGGGTTTTGTGCAGTAAGAACTTGATATGCAGGATAAAACAGGCTTGAACTGACTCCATTGACCATAATCAAAAACATATCCCTTTGCTTCAAACAAACTAGTGCATTTTGGATAGAAATTTGATTCAGCAAATACTTGAATCAGAAAGTTACCATCACCTGCAGCCTCCTGTATACTTTTTAGTTTCCTTCAGGAAAACTAGGACTAGCAACTGCCTTCAAGTATACACAATCATCATTTTCTTGTCTTAATAAATAAAGAACTGGCGCTTTACTATAATTCTTCCTCCTGCAGCAGTCTGAAACCTTCACTCAAAAGTAAATCCAGTACTTTCGCAGTTCTCTCCCAAATATATTTTTTACTTCTAGAAAAATGAAGGGCAGGGGGGAATCCCCCAAAGAGGCCCAGTGCTTCCCTCCCTGTAATGAAACCCTGTAATGGAATGCCCTGCACTCCAATTAGGAAGAAATGCTAATTTTCTCCAGTTGAGCACCCCCTCTAGATGTATCTAATTTGTTTCACTGCTTTCATCTCTCCCCTCCATCACATTTTCATTTAAAGGTTATGATCTGTTTGTGCCCTCCATGCCGCGCCCTGACAAGACACCCCTATGAGAGGTTGCAGGGGCCATGTCGCCCTTCCTAACCCCCTTCCCAAACAAAAACCAAAGCTTTTTTCCCTCCACTGCCTCTTTAAGAAATGCAGAAAGATGAAGGGGAGGAGCAGGGAATTGGGAAGACAATAATTAAAAATAAGAAGTAAGCCCTCTTGCAAGCTGGGTTGTTGGTTGTTTCCAACGAAAGGTTAGAGACCTTTGCACCAAGACCAACACCAGTATGACCAGAGCAGGCCAGCCAGGAGCAACAGCATTACAGAGCTTTGCTACTTCTGTAGATCCATTTTAAGAACAGCTGCCATGCAAGAACACTCTTCTGCAAAAGGCTTTGAGATGCTAAATTGTTTAGCTCTTGTAGGTCTTGGGGAATACATTTCCTCTTATCTGTCACAGGGAGAGTCTGATCAGAAAGGACAAGAGTTGGCTCAGCTGAGGAGATATCAATAAAGCTTTCCCACTCCTCTCTAAATGGCTTATGCCTTATTCTGGGACCCTGTGTTCTGAAAATTCCTTCAGGAGAGCAGAGACTTCAGCTGAGTAGCATGGGCCTTGGAATAACTCTTCATGGAATAACTCTTCATCCATATATTTGTGCTGCCATGGTTATGGCTGACAGGCATGTAAATCCTCAGGTCAGAACCCATCCGGACAGGTTATCCACCCAGAAGAGCTGTGTATACACCACACAGGAAAAAGGCACCCAGATGACCATGCTGGTGCCACACCACTTCCCACAGAAATTTCAAATTATTGAACAAAAATAATAAAAAATTAAGCCATCACCCTACCTCCAAGCAAAGCCCCTTTGCACCTTGCCCCAGTATTCTCAAATAAAGCAGTATCTCTGGAGCTGAACCCACAGTCTTCCCTACATACAAACCTGCTCCTAAGCCAAGCCATTCATTACTTGTGTTCAGCCTCTCCCTCCCTTCATTTCAATTTTCTCCGTCAGTTCTTGTCTGTTAGAAAGGAAATAATAGATCTACACTCTCTAGACACAAGTATCACCCCACACCTGTTGTCAACATTCTGTAAGTTGAAAGTGCCCAAAGAACCTCTTTGGAGGAAAGGCAACTAAGTGGGTCCTGATTGAAAAGGAGTGGAAACTGCTGGGTTCCACTAGTGGCATAGCTTGGAACAACCACCCTCTTGGAAAAAGTAGAAGAACAGCTGGACACACTGCCCAGACTGAGTATTGACAGTAAGATGAAGCTGGAAAAGTGCTGCAAGAGTGTTTTCTGTTATTAATAGGCACTTTGCTAATACTGCTCAAGATAGTCAGCTCCCTCTCAGTCATTTCCTGCTGCAGCCACTGAATCCCATTGGTCACAGCACTGTATGCTCCATTACAGGCTATTTCCTCTCTACGTTTGCAATGCCTCCAAAAGCTTTTGCAGAAAGTCCTGATGATCTCCCTTCCTGCTTCCCTCTTCAGACACAATTCCCTCATAATTCAACTTTCTGGGACCAGAAATGGGGAGTGGGTAAGAGGCACACAAAGATTTACTCTTCACAGATAGCAGCCTTGCCCCTTTCTCCCCTTCCAGGCCCCCTCTCTATCTGGTCCATGCAAACAAACCCTGAGTGGGAAAGAGCGTTTGGAAGAGGCCTGTGTCTGGGCCAGCCGCCTTTCATCCAGAAGATGCCTCTTCCCGTTGGAAAATACAAGCATTGTGTGAAAACATTTTAATATATTCATGCACATTCCTATAGCTCGCAGGAGCGAGTGGGTCTCAGCACCCTCCCCTCCCTGCCTTCCAAATGATTTTCATAGGCAACGATGCACTGGGAATACCACTTGTTTTCTCGAATGCCCGCGAGTATGTAAATTGTGGGAATATGCAGGCCAAGGGCTGTGGTTTTATTGTGCTGCAGAAAAGATTTTACTAATTACTTGCCTAAACTCCAAAGCAGTACGCCTGCTTTTTTACAAAACAGGAGAGTGGGGAAGGTGGGGGTGGTGGGAAGAGGAGGAGGGGGACTAAAAAAAAAAAAATGCAGGGGGAAGAGAGAGTAAAGGGAAAGAGGGAGAAGGAAAGGGAGCACAAGGGATGCATTTCAAAGTTTCTCCAGCAATTGGATGGGGGGGAGCTGGGCCCAATGTGAAATCGTAGAGGTCAAAGGTGGGTCTCCCTCCCTTGTGAGAAAGTGGTGAATCAGGACGGTTTATCAAACGATCATTTTCTTTTGAAACT
>VYXF01007946.1:8844-19906 GCA_013397295.1 Polioptila caerulea
GGACCAACAAGAGCAGAGGGGGGGAAAAAAAAAAAAAAAAAAAAAAAGAAGAGATGGTTAACCAGAGGTAGTTTACCTCCCAGATACCTAGAATTTCTCTCCTCACAAAAGAGGATACAATAAATGACTACCAGGAAGTCATATTTCAGAGTACAACATGGAAGAATTTCTTTATGCATTTTTTAATTCTCCCCACCCTCCAACATGGTTGAAATGTATCTAATTTCATTTAAAATTCATCTTATCAGTGGTTCTGGCTCCAAAACATTTGAAATTATAGGAGATTTTTTTTTTTCAGACATAAATTGGCATAAAGAACTGAATTGAAAAAGCAATTATCTGTCAGACTAACTAGAGCCCTTTAAAGATATTATTCACGTTCTCTTAAATTTTGTTAACATTTGTTGGAAAACATTGTTCTGATATGCTTTCTTAATCTGAACAGCCTTCCAATTTCTATTTCTGTCATCCTGATTTACAAGAAACAGTCTACAAGAAGGTCTGTGTAATAAAATCTGCAGGGACTGTGCTCTACCAACTTTCTATTCCATTGTTGATGGTAGCCAGGGAAAAACAACCAAGCAAACAAAAAAATCCCCCAAACCAAAAACACACAGCAGATTATATCTCAAATACTCTTTACACCTCAAACAGTTGTATTCTTGGGGAGACCATTTGTATGATCAAAACATTTTGGAGATATCAAAGTTAATCAGAGGCACACATGTTCCGCACTTAAATGTATGTGTTCAAGAAGTTTCCTCAAAGTGCTAACTGTATTTACTAAACAAAACAAATTTTAACCTCCTACCATTCCATCATAACGGTCTCCAGGTCTACCTCTTCGGTCATAAGACATAAGATCGCTAAAATGAGAAAAAGCAGCAGCACATGAGTCATGTTACGAACTAGTTTATATATTCTAATTCAAGTTTTAACAATTTGCACACAATTATGAATTTCAGAATGCTTTAGCCTAGTATTGAATGAAATAAAGCTACAGAACTACTAGTCCTGATAATACTGCAGAAATAATTAAATTCAAATGCTTTTCAAAATTTTCTGGTGCAATACACACTCAATCCTATATAATCACTACCAACATGGAGTGTGAAACAAGTCCTGGAAACATGAGCACAATTCAGTAAATGTTACTCAACTTGTACAATGCATTTATGCAACAGCTTACCCGCCACGAGGAGGTGGTGGAGGAGGAAGAGGAAGATTACGAGCTCTGCTGCCACCTCTGCCACCACGGCCTGGCGGTGGTGGTGGAGGTCCTCTGCGAGGGCTCATATCATCATAATCTCTTCTCGAGGGAGGCATAGGTCGTCCACCACGACCAGGAGGCATTCGATCAAAGCCTCCTCTTCCACGCATGGGAAAGCCTACTGGACGTCCTCTTCTATCATCAAACATCATTGTGAAGCCACCATAATCATATGTTTCATCATAGAAATTCGGATCATAAGGCTGGGCCCGTCCTTTAATTGGAGACTAAGACACATACAAAAACAAAAACAACACCATCCCTCCCACCAGTTAGCACTGATACAACTATATTTCATTAAATTAATATATTAAATATATAAATATAAATTTATACATGCTGAATATGTTCTTTATTTCACAATACTCATAAGCAAGGCAGCGGTAATGATATGCTTCCTGAGAGCTTAACTATGATAGAGAATTTGCTGTTATCGATGGGTGGCATATACATTTGTCTCACTTCCTCCCCAATTTAAATTTTCTTATTTTACAGATATGTAAAGCATAACTAAGTCCCTTGATACCAAAAATGTCTTCTCTCTCCAATAAGGTACACACCTATTCTAGCAAGCAGGAATAATTTCAAAGGGTGCTAACAGTCCAACACTTATTTTGTTACTGGAGAATAGGCAATGAATTAAAAATAGAAATGTAAATATATAATTTTCCAGCCAAATCATCCTGACTTTCATGAATACCAATGAAAGAATAAGTTTAAGACACATTACCTCAGAGATAAGATCCAAGATAATCTTGATACATTCCACAACTCTATCAGGTTTTCCACCAATAAGTACCACTCTATCAGTGGAATGAGGACAACATTCTTGAAAGAGCTTAATGGTGGTTTGAGTGTTCTGTTGAATAGAAGAAAAGCAACCCCCAAAATCTTCAAATAGAGGTATTTTAAACAATTTTATAAACTTATTGAAAACAAAATGGGTAAGACACACACTAAAACATTTTAAAAGAAACAGTCAAACCAAATCATTCAATTTCTAGTCACTTTAAGTGAATGCTTGGCTTCTGAGTTCTTACAACAAATTTAATCTTAAAATATAATATTTTTAATATCTGCAATGGCATCAGTTGATATGAAATGCTAGTGAAAAATTTAGATTTTTGAAATCCTTCAATTATGGCTCATCTACACGGTTATTTAATCAAATACAAGCAAAAGGAGCACATATTCATTATAAGCCTTCATATATCATAAAAACATGCTTTGGATGCAAGAGACAGTGTTGCTAGGATTATGTCTATTCATCTTACATTCCCCTCATTCCACACAAATAGTAAGTTATGCCTAAACTGACCTGGAATTGCCTTTGATGCAATGTGAAGAAAGCACAGAAAAGAACACTCTAGATTGATAGAGACCACTACCTTTTTAAAACAAAACCTCATTCCTTCACAAAGGAAAAAGTGGCCTTTAAGGTAGTGAAACTTAAAAAACCCAAAAACTAAATAAACAAAACCCTAAGAAAACCCCATCATACTTTTTTTATAACAATATTCAAACATCTATTAAATTATCAATTAAGAGTTTATGGAGATCCATCCACTCTAAACAGTTTTCCATGTCCAACATCATCAATATAGCCTATTCAGCAGTTCCTTCCAGAAGGCATGATGAATGGCATTTTAATTTTAAAAAGCATCCTTTATTTAAAAAGATCACTGCTAATATGCTTAAAAGCTTTGTAAGTAGTTCTGGGCTTTATCACCAACAGCTATTCCATGTACAAAATATGTTCTTAAGGATCATAGATCACAGATGAAGCTTACACTCAGCATGTGAACACAAAAAATTAATTTGTTTGTAGAATAAAAGCAGAATCTGAAAAGAATAGGAAACAGTACCTCTCTGAGTTCTTTGATTTTAGCACCCTTGACACCAATAATTCCTCCTGCTAGACTTTGGTGAATTAGAAGTCTTAATTCACAGTCAAAGTCACTACCTTTGTAGTGCTGGTACTGTAAGATGCATACAAGAATAAAATATTAGTCAGGGGAAAAAAATAATTGAAAAATCCAAATACTAATTTTGATTTTCTTTGTTAGGCTTTTTCTCCAAACAGCATGGTATGACTTAATTTACTGTTGAACAGTAATACTGTATTTGCTATCAAAAAAACCCCCCAAATCATCACATATTTTAAAGTAATTTGCCTCAACACAAGGTGATGTCAAATTAGCTTTCTTTATTTATTATTATTGTTGTTGTATAGAATTTTAATATATCCAACAGTGCAACACACTTGATTACAAAGCAAAGGCAGAATGGAAATTACAATAGAGCTACTTCAAATTGGGAACTAGTCAGCAAACAGGCGGTTTGAAGGGAAAGAGGCTGTTCCAAATTTTAATTTTCAAAGAAGAAATTTTCTCTGTTCTCCATTAAAAAATGCCAACACATACATTGAGAGCTATAGGTCTTCTTTCAAAAAAAGGCTGGGGTTTAATTTCTAATTTATATATTAAAAATAGGATGCAACCATCTAGAATTATCTTGTTTTAAAATCTAAACTTCTACCTCTGAAAACGAAACAAACCTAAGAGACATACCTCTTCCAAAGTAGGAATAATCTTCTTCAAGATTTCTCCAATTGTCTCTGTATCTGCACTTATACTCAAGATACTGTTAAGAGGCCATAGTGTCAGAAAACATAGAGAAGGTGGAAAGTAGCAGAAATAAGTTTAGTATTCATAATCATACACAAAATTCTAAGACTGACTACACAGAAGACCTTACAATTAATACTCCCCATTTAAAGTAAACCCGTTCACTGGATTTACAACACATGCATCTTTATTTATTTCCAATATATATGCATGATGAATATAAGAATTTAAGGCTTGGTATGTCTTGTAGAGAGAGCAAGAGAACTCACGAGAGCTTTTGGAAGGGCTCAGACAGATTAAACAGGCAAGAAATCGACATAAAATTAAAAGTATGAGAAAATATACATTTTCCCAGCCAGCATTAATTTAGTATACCCTTACCATTACATTGGTAAAATCAGCACACCTTTTTGTAGAAAAGGTGGGGATATGTAAGTAATCAACATGATATCTGGAGTAAGGTTGGGATACTAGTTAGAAATTAGATTACTAATAGGCTCTGCAAAAAATGGAATATAAATACAAGGGGGAAAACCCCAAAACAGAACAAAAAAACAACCCCACAAACAAACAAAAATGTAACATAAACGAGAAGTGAAGAAAAGTGAACTAGAGTTAGTATTTCAGCGGAAATAATTATGAACGGACAATGCTGGGGGGAGAAAGGTGGGCCACAAAGACCAGAGCAAGAGACTCCTGAAACAATTTGATTTATAATACAGTAAATATGCAACACTTGAAGCTGCGCTCTTTCCATTGAAATAAAATTAGTGGATTGTTTGGGTGGGCAACTCACGTAAAAGTTCAGTGACAAAAAGACTTAATGGGGAAAATAAGACAGAAAACTTTTAAAAAAACAATACATGGTCTATAAGGGGATACTATTTATATCAAAGGCAGGTAATAAAATACATTTCTCTCTTTCTAATCAGGCAGTGAGGCATAAACTGTTGGGACATACCGCTCGGGGCCACTGCTGTCTGGGACTGAAACACTTGCATTGTACTGCATTGGTCATTGGCATTCAATCAGAAGTTGTCAAGTATGGTACCCGTTTGGCAACGAGCACATTTTTGGGCATAGCCAACCAGGGTTTTCACATGGGCGTTCAGGGGCGGATGGGCCAACGTCATGGTGGGCAACGCAGGGGCAAGTCGATCCAGTACATGGGTAACGGAGATATATGGCCAAAAAAACAAGGAGAGGGAAAAGGGGGAAAAGCAATAAATTTAAATTTAATACAAACTATACTTATTACTCTCAGTTAATGAAGCAAGTGTAAGTTGTTTTGAAGACTAACACAATAATGGATTGCTACATCAACTGTGGCTTAACAGTATGGATCTTCACAAGTTACGTTATCTGACTAAACTACATTTTACTTTTAACAATGATGTTTCAGCAGCAGGCTGGCTTATGAACGTAGACACAAAAACTGTTGAGATTCTTATTACTGAAACCTTGGGCAAGTTGGGAAAGTTAGTATTCCAGACCAGGTAAATTATCTGGAGTAAGGTGATGTGTTTATTTACTTCAAACAAACAAAAACACTAGCTGCCAAAGATTGTTTGCATGATTCCTGACCATTTCAGCTTAATTCTCAATTCTAGTTGCAATAGTTTGTGAACTTAGATGGAACTGATTCTGTGATGATATATTAGCAAATATTGTGTTGAACGGTCTTGCTTGGAAAAAATTGTAGCTGATCCCAAGTACAGGAGTGTAAATAAATGGAATTTAAGAAGGATTGCCAAATTTTATAAATATATAACATTTATGCTGAATGTGTGTCTAATCACAAGAGTCAACCCACATAAAATATGAGTAGGTAAATAAGTCATGACCATTTAAAAATGCTTCCAAGTAAAATTATGTTTACTGTTCTATACCTGTATCTAAATCATGCAACCTTAACATCAATGTTTTTGTGCTTTATGTCCACACTGTTAAAGCAAAAACAGATGGACCGTTTTGTTTTGGTTTTTTTTTTTTAAAGGAAGTTCAAGAATTCTTTTATTGTTGGGTTAAGCCAGCCACCAGAGATAGTTTTCAGCAGCAATATAATGGATTCACATGTATGGGTATGGGAAATGGTATAGTTACAGGTTTTAAGTTTTGCTAATATTTCTAATTAGAGATGTTAACTCATTTAAATGTGTAATTTAGAGGAATCCTGTTTGAAAGCAAAGAGGTTTAATATAAACCTCTCCTCCCACATAACTTGAGCTGGGCTTCAATTAAAACACAAATTGAAAAACTAAAGTTATCTTCTCCAACAATCATTATAAGTGGCTTATTAGATTACTGTTGTCTAGGTTTGAATTTCTCAATTTCTAGAAATGTATGCAATCAAGTTTTCAATGCAGTGTCCAGGAAGAACTGGTGTTAAATTAATTCAAACTCATGTATACTCACATCTGTGCGAAGTGCCTTAATATTTTTGCCACCTTTTCCAATCACTGCTCCAGCATTCTGGAAAATAGTTTTCAGAAGTTATATTAGGCTAAAACAGCACAGATTATTTTTTTGAACCAAAGACTAAGAACAACGTATCTATTTCTGCATTACCTTGTGGGATACATTTAAGGGTGGGGTGAGGCTTGTTTCCTTTTAAAAGGTTCAAATTAAATCAAAACAAACTAACATGGTTTTACCATGGGGAAAAAAGGTCAAAAAATGTCAATGCAGAGATAAAAATACTCAGTAATATTTTTTCCATTTCAAATTGAAGTTTCTAGGCAAATCTGCCTGTATTCTCATAGAATCATAGGTGGACAAACACATGAATAAAAAACTGGTTGGACGATTGGTAATAGTTAATGGATCTTATTGCACCTAGAGGCTGGTAAGAAGTGGAGAACCACAGAGGTCTAGCTTGGGATCTGTCATGTTTAACACAGAATGATTTGGGTTGGAAGGGACCTTAAAGATGATCTAGTTCCAAACCTCCCTCCATGGACAGGGATGCCACTTGCTAGATCAGGTTGCTCAGGGTCCCAACCATCTCATAGTTAGAATATGACTGAAAAAATAACTTATGGGATTCCATGCATGTTATATAGGTCAACAACTTTGGTAGTTTATTTGGTCACTTTTTAAATGTTTGCAAATTTCACTTTACCACTCCAAACATTCATGCAAATGCTACTTTTTATTGAAGCCTGTGTAAGTCAACTGACCACTCAGGTAGGTACAGTCTGAAGAATGTAAAACCAATATAAACAATTGCTCATCTCCAGTTACTAAAACCAACAGGAATAAACTCAAGATATTTAAGAGGAGAAATTGTGAAATTAATTTTTTACCAGGCTATTTCAAGAACTACATGCAAAATTATTGCTTTTACTATGCAGTTCATACATGATGCTAACAGCACTACAAATATTTTGCAGCACTCCACATAACTTGACTATTCATTAGAAATGCCATGTAGAGTTAAGGTAACATTCCCCTACCCTAAGACAAAAGACTGAGCTCCTTCAGACAGCACAAACATCTGCATCAAATGGAAATACTAAAGGAAATTCCTAAACAGCATTTTTACTGTGACAATTTATACTAGTCAATGAAGCAATAACAATGCATGAAACATTACTCCTTTATTTCCTACTGTTGATACAAATAGATTTATTAAATCTTGAGGAAGTCCTCATCTTGCCTCATATTTAATTTACAATTATAAGCTGATCATTCTCTAAACTGCTTGCTTTCTAAAGACTAATACACAGTCATTCCCCTGGAAAAACTTATGTTCTACTCAAACATGAGAAGTGGCTTATAATTTCTATGTCTTTATTTTTTCAATGAGTACATTTTTTAAAAATCAAAGAAGTCCCATAGATCGTCAGACTCATCCTTGAAAAAAAATTACTGAAGATTGCAATACACTTCTACTATCATTCATGCACACTCACAAATATCCCTAAATAAATTTTAAATAAAGCACAAGTCCTTTCTAAACATACACCATCACCACTGTCTTAAGCAATGGTATAAGCAGGAACATAGCAATATTAAAAGCATACTTTGCTTTGAAGCAAAATGCGCAATTCAACCATCTCATCTGTATTCCGAGACCTTTTGAAGGCCTGTTCTTCTTCCATATCTTCTGCAGGACGTTTGCCTGTAGACAGGTCCATAGGGGAGAAAACACAAATATATATTTAACTTTCTAAATCGCGATAAAACTATATCAAGTGATGCACTGTATTCTTAGTGAAGCATTCCCTCCCATTAGCCCAATGCTAACTTCTGACATCTATCTTGAGCATCTATAGCACAGAAACAGGTTTTTACTTCATCAGTCTACATATCAATTAATAAGTGAAGACTCACTCAAATCTATAAACTACAGTTGAAATGAGAATTTTGCAAACTTTGTGAAAGAATAACATTGTTTACAACAGTGCTGCATCATCTACTTAGTATTTCTTTTACAATTGGGAAAACCTTAAAGCACAAAAGATTAAAAGTAGCTTGTCCAATACTGAAATACTGGTGAAAGAGTAGGAAACCAGTATTTCAAATTGCTTTAAAAAATTGGCCTGAATCAATACTAATGCTCTTCTTCACTAATTATGTCCAAAAGGCTTTTAATTTAGCTAATATTTAGAGATATTTCACATATATATATAGATTCCTTCAAACAACTGCAATAAATTAAATACAGTAATAGATATGCCTAACAGTATCCTTATGTGATCACATTGTCCATACAAGTACTGAGTATTTATCTATCAAATATTTTCAAATCTTATAACTTTTAGTTACTTATATCATGACTAAAATACTCCCAAAGAAAAATTATATATTCATGATAGAAAAATCACATAAAACCACATGGGACATTTAAAAATTAAAAGATTAAATGAAGTATTTGATACAGTTAAAGCATTCCAAAATAGTTAGAAACACCAAGACTCAAAAAGTTTCCTTCCCCCCAAAATAAAATAGCCCTTTAAAAAATTTACCATTTGTCTCTGTGTTGGTAAAGGTCTCCTCCTGTTGTTCAGTCTCCATTACCTTTTATTCTTACGAGTGAAGGTAAAACCTGTAGCAGAATAAAAAAGACCAAGTACATTATTTTGTGGGGGGGAAAGGCTAACTGTACATCATACTAATGGGAAAAGCAAGAAGAAATGCCTGCTTTTAGAACTTATCAAGTTTATATATACTTGTAGAGCAAAACTCAAGTGTTCTGGGCAGGATCAAAACCCTACTGCTTCAGAAGCCTATGAAAACAGCATAAATCAGGCTCTGTTCACTTACAGGCCTGATTCTTGCTACAACTGAAAATGGGGCTTTGACCTGAGATTCTGCTGCAAAGCTTTTCTTTATAAATGAAAAAACAAGGCCAAACATATCACTAAGAGGAGAAATAATAATCAAGTACAAAAGCTTACAGATACACAATTACACTCTGAATTATTCCAACCGTGCTAATTTGCAAGCATTTACTAGTTTTAAGCAATCACATTTATTGATAATGATTTTCAGATATTTAAAGTGAATAATTAACTGGTTCCTACTTTTAGGATGTTATATACCACATCTTGAATTTCCTTTTTAGGAGACGCTATGTTCCAATCTGCTAATTGTTTAGTTCTAAATTTAGATTAAACAATTTAGATAAAAAATTATAAAATTAATGTTGGTGATTAGAATAAGTTTTCTATCAACTTACTAGCATGTCTTCTATTCAATATAACAGATGAACAAAACATTACACACAAGACACACTTGAAAAATTCTGTTAAAATAGCACACTATAATGTATAACCTCTGCATACATGTATGAAGAATCTCAAAAGCAAACAAACTTTTTTGACCTTGTGAAACAGGTACCTCTTACAAGATCTATTTTTGCTAAGTCCGCGTAAGAATTCTTGTAAAACAAATTAGAAGTCCAGGCAGAATAATTTTGCACCTTATTAAAAAATTAATTTGCACAGATAACAGCCAAACAAAAACCGCTATTTTCCCTCCTTTAGATTTTATTGCTCAACTTTCAAAGCCTGAACAAACAGTTGATACATATATCCACGAAGAAAAAGTGAGATATGTTTAATTTTTTATAGCATCCTTTTAATCATCCGTTAATTTGTAAGTTACCCTGTTTTCGCAGGCTAACAGCAAGCACTGCCGGTAGGCATGCACTCTTTTACAGTCGCTGCTGAGACACCATCTTTCCAGCACATGCTAGTATTTCCAGGCCCCTAATTTGAGCTAATAGAAAAAGCACCGCCTAATGAATAAGCCAAGTGTCAAAACAGACGCTGCTAGAACGCAGGGATGGGGGCAGGAAGAGAAATTTCACCAGGTTCAAATGGCTAACCCTTCCAGACCCTATTCTATTTATGACCCTCCCAAAAATTCTAGAGCTGCAGGGGGAAGAAGTGTAATATACTGTTCCGGACACGATGCTCTCGACTAGTTGCTGTGCTCTTTTGTGCAAATCGAGTTTGCAGGATTAAATTGGCTAAAAACATTTTTAAAAACATCAAAAGAATAAAGCAGTCACGGACATGAGTAGAGGGCCAGGAGATGCCAGTGTGTCTCTCTACCCCACTCCCTCCAGGACTAATGGCCCTTCCCGCCCGGACACCTCCCCTTCCGCAGCCCACGCGCCAGTCTGCTCCGGCTGACGTTCAGCTTTACCCCTCGCACAGCTTCTAAAACCAACCAACCGCCAAGCGCTGAAGATCTCAGCTCACGCTCTAGGTGGGAGGGGGAAAGGCGCCGTTACATAACCCCCACAGACCGAGACCCACCTCCGCGGTGGCGGGGACCAGCAAAAATGGCGGCCACTGTGATAGCGCCTACCCACTGCTAGGCGGAGCCGTGAGCCGAAAAACCACCACCACGCGGTCACAAGATTTCCTCCACTCTAACCAGAGAGACACAAAGGAGGCACTCAGACGCCCTCACTCCAGCTCAGGCAGGGCCAACAGAGTGCAATAGCCCTGCCACGAGAACTCTGGCATGGCCCGTAAAAGCAGGCTCTTCTGCAGAACGCTCCCCAATCGTTTTAACACGGCTGCTTCCGCAGAGGCCGCAGCGGAGTGCCCTCACTCGTATTCCTCTCTGCCCACCATAATTACCAAAAACACCCCATCCACAGTTACCCAAGGTAGGCGCCAGAAAGGGGCGGCGACCACCCCCCCCC
>VYXF01007948.1:2651-151672 GCA_013397295.1 Polioptila caerulea
AGACCCGGGGGCTGCGGAGACCCGGGGGCTGCAGGAGCGGCTGGCGACGCCGGGCCGGAGCCCGGGGCTGCCCGCACGGGGGGCGCTGCGCCCCGCTGCCGCGCTGCCCGGGCGGACGGGACCGTTCCTGTCGGATTCCGGCGAAGCTGTAATGAATGACAGGACGATCGAGCTCCTTGTGTAGCTAACTAGGTCACTGTCAGCACTTAATTACTGTTTGTTTCATTTTAGTGCGTGCCTTATGAATAAACCGGCTATTAGGCTGATGCTTCAAGTAACATTATCCAGCACCAAGGTACAAAATGTCTGTATTGGACTCTGATCTTGCGATGCCAGCGTGGTAATAATTACTATTTTACATTAACGATGTCTTGGTTCTTATAGCTTGGTTATTCTGCTTATAGCTGAAACAGGTGGAGATCCCTTACGATAGTGTTGTGAAGCTGATTCTTGTATGACACCACCGAGTTTGTTTGTTTGATGTTTGTAAACGGGGCTCCTCCGTTTTTAGAGGTAGAGAAGGGGCTTGTGCATTAAGACTTCTTTTTTCTGATCTATTTGTCTTAATATGCATGCTTTTTAATGGTATTAAATAAAGGAAATTACCTATTTCTGGTGGAAGTTATAATTTTTAAATGTACCAAAATTACCTTGATATTAAGGAATTATGAAATATCTTGCTGAGTGCTAAAGAATCAAAGATCAAAAGTAGGGAAAATGAAAAAATCTTGCTATTTAGAAGAACATCCTTTTATTGGTCTCTGTATAGTACTTGTCAGTGCAATTTGAGTTTATTTGTAAAATAAAACCTATACTGTTTGTAAATGTTACTGTATACAGTGAATTTCAGTGTATAAATGTTACGCAATTCTTGCAGACAGACAGGGTAGGTCCAGTACCTGAATTGCCACTATTCAGTGCTGCTTGCATGAGGTTTTGGCCTCTCAGTTGGTTGGGGATTTTTAAGTATAGCTATGTTAAGTGAATGTTCTAGCAGATGTATCCTGTGTTACCGTTTAATTTTTTTTTTTTTATTTTTTTAATCTTTACTACTAAATTCTGCACTTATTACCTATCTGCAGTATTGCTGCTTTACAGAGAGCAGGCCACAGTTGCTCTTGTCAGTGTGCCACTAACTCTACATTTGCTTTCTGGTGGGTGAAATATTATCACTCATTTCCATTTTTGCTTGTGCTGCTCTTGAATTGTGGCAACATAATGTTCTGAGGAGTGTAACTAGTATCGCTAGCTATATGCTACTTGTATTAAACAGTCAACTGTAAATCCTTAGAAACAGAAGTTAATTTTATTTGTGTGTATGTGCTTGTGCTATATATGTGTTTTTTGAAAATCCAGCCTATTAGATGGAGTAGAGAATCCAGTAAATTCCCTCTTAAGACTGCAGACAGCATATAATAGAAGTGCAATGTAAAAATAAGCACAAGAATTACAGGATAAACTTCTGGTAGAGGAGGGGGTGAGAAAGGCAAAATTGGCAAATTTTAGTTAACATGTAGCTCAACCATATTTAATAAAAAATGTTCAGGTGTTGGATTAACTGCATATACTGGGCTAAATACTTCGCTGTTTGCTTAACTTTCTGTGGCAAATGTACCCTTCAAAGGGGCGTTTACTCAGTAAGCCCTACCCCTTCTTACTGAATAATACTTTAAAATTCTTTATTACATTTTAGTGTGCTAGTTTCTTTTAAAGATTCTGCTACTTAGTATAGACCATAAGTGTCTAGTCTTCAATGGTACTCCATTAAATTATAAATGAAAGGTCTTATACAAGAAATTAAATGTTAAACAGCATAGCAAGGGTGGGAAAGTGGAGGTCCAGCATTACAGGCTACCTCTGCGCACTTGTTCACAATTTTCAGTACAGTTACTGGAACTTAACTACCTCAAGAGGCTTGGGTTAGATAACCCTAAAAAAAAAAAAAAAAGATAAATACTTTCACATAGAAAAGACCCACCTTCTTAAGCTGTTATTTAAAAAATTTATGACACCCTCCTAAATCTTCCAACAGGATGTGCACCTTCCTCATTTCAACAGGAAATAAAACAGAGGGAAACTTTGGCTACATTAACACTACTGAAAACACCAAAATAAATTGATTGAACACTTTAAAAAATGTTATCTGTAATTATTGTAATTTTTTAATACTTGCTGTTCTTTACATAGGTCCACCTCTTGACATTAATGATTTTTTTGGTCATCTAAGCTCTTAAGTTATAAGCACTTCAAAGTTGATGGTTTTTCAGTTGTGCAATGAAGTATGAAACACAAAGCAGGAAAGCCCTAAATGCAACTGAAAGCAGGAAAACCCTGAATGCAACTGAAGGAGAAGTAAAAATAAATACGTAAATGCATTCCCACTTGATTTCAAAACTGCCATACTTTTGAAATACTAATTCTTTTGTGGGTCTTGACTTAGGTGTTCTGAACACTCTGGGTTGGCAATACTTCAACAGTAAGTTTAGAAAGATTGTCAAATTAATATCATTTTCTTGCAGGAAAAAAAAATGTTGCTTTAAATTAACTGTAATGCAGGTTAGGGCCTCAATGGCAAAAAATGTTTTGATGTTCTGGCAAGCATTGGTCTGTAGCACAGAAGTCATGGATGTCCTGACAGCAAATGGGTGCAGGTTTTTTGGTTTTTTTTTCAAAAAAAGTATTTGGTCTTAGTAAATTACCTTAAATCTCAGACATTACTTTATGATGACCTCTGTATCAGTGTGATCTGGTGGATGGCACACTTCCCCCTGCCGTTATAGCTGTACACTGTTCCCTGAAATAGCACTAGTGTGATTCATGTTTCTGGTTGAATGTGTGAAAGTTTGATTGAGATGCAAAACTGAGAGAGTTCTTCTGAATGTTAAAAAGGAACCGTGCTCAGAAATACAGAAATGATCAGATTAAATTTGGCAAAGGGTTTTTGTAGATTAAGATTTATGGTGTCATACTTGGATGGGGAAGGTCCAGTTAACTTAAAGCAAAACTAAACCTAATAAATTAATGATGTCTGTTATAAGTAAAAGTGGCAAAATCCTACTAGTAGATGAGTTCTCAGTATTGCAGATTTGCCAGCAATATTTCCTTGTCACGTAGCACTGTCTCATCTTTATATTTTTACCAATTTAAATGACAGTCAACAGTAGCTAAAATTATGTTGAAATTTCTCTGAGTAAGCAGTTGCCTTACCTAACTTTTATATGGGCATAAATGAAAAGGGAAGTAATTTGTGCAACTGTGAATATGTGGACAGACAATGCATGTGACAATTTATGCATTTCAATATAATATGTGCTAGAAGAACACTTCTGAAAACTTAAATAGTAAATAAAAAATACTGGTCAAATAACATATAAACTAAGTAATCTATTAAAATTGTCCAAGCAATTCAAGAACTTAAAGCAGTGAAAACACATGAATACCCACCGATGTACTTTAAAATGAAAAAAAAAATTGTTGTTTTTTAATTATGATTCTCAATGTATCTGTGGGTGATATGCTTAATCTGGATTTGGCCTTACAGACTGCTGATATATAAGTGCATTGCATTGAATGCTGTTGTGTTGGCCAGATAAAAGCAGGTATTTTTATTTCCAGAGTAACTGGAAAACAAATCCTCACAAACTTAGTGCATTGGTCAAATGCTGAAGTGATAGCTAATTTGAAAATCACACTTAAAACATAGGACTTAAATTTTTAACTACAGTTGTGTCTAATATAATTGAAAAAAGAAGCTAATGAGAAATAATTTCTGAAGTTGTTTATAAAAGTTTGTCAAATGTAGTCAAATATCAGTTCCTGTTGCTTGCAGAAAGGAGATAGCATTTAAAGCTCTTAGGAGAATCTATGACTCTTCATCTCCAGATATTATAAAATGTTTATTAAGCTGAGCTGCTACTACTTCTGAATTTTGAACCCTAACGTGAGATCTGTCTTACCCAGAATGTTGCTGCAAACTTTCTTTGTCAGCAGTGAAAATCACTTAGGAAAATGGCATGCATATATATGCTCCTATATCTTGTTCCAGTTCTTGATTTTGGGGCTTCTGAGGCTCTCAGGGTCTTTATGTTTAAGAGCAGTTGATCCACAGAGCAGGGAGTGTATCTCTGAGCTGAGATACACTTCACAGTGTTCAGAGGAGTGAGCATAGTCCCCTAACTCTTTACCAAGAGGCAAAAGTGCAGTCTGGGTATTTGGGGTGTAGCTGTGTTCAAACGTGTTACGCAAGCGCCAGTCTGCTTAGCCTTGTCCTTATCTAGTTTGTGTGCAGAGCGGGGAAACGGCTCGCTGGGGAAAGGTCTCTTCCCTCCATGAAACTCCCTCGCGTGTAATGGAAAACAGTCAAGAAGCTGGAAAAATTCTGGCAGTCCTGATGAAGAACAAAAAAGGGAGATGAAAAAAATGGGGACTTGAGCAAGGGAATGAGGAAAATCTGATACTTTTGAGTGGGGCAACTCCCTCTCTGTGTGCTTTCAGGCAGTGTCACAGGGGACTTTAGATACAGATCTTCATAGGTGCATTTATCCTAAAGTTTGTTTCTATCTGTTGCTGATTTGCGAATATTAAGTACTATTCACACTTTATTACAGATCAAGAAATTACAGTTCTTTATTGTTCCAAATATTTTATTCCAGTTCGTTGAACACAA
Organism: Polioptila caerulea; assembly: GCA_013397295.1. Classification (NCBI taxonomy): domain Eukaryota; kingdom Metazoa; phylum Chordata; class Aves; order Passeriformes; family Certhiidae; genus Polioptila; species Polioptila caerulea. The sequence continues at coordinate 7,318 of VYXF01007948.1, forward strand.
ACTTCCCAGTGGCTTGAGTCACATGCTGCACCACAGACTGCTTGTAGTTAAGTTCCCCGGCATAAAGAGGAGTGGCCTGAACTTTCAGAGTTGTCTCACAGAATGAAACTTCTTCCTCTCTTGTTTCATCCTTCACGAAGTTACTCTAGTGGTACTTTACAAAGTCAAAATAGATTATTTTTTTCTCTAATGCTACAAGTTTGGCTAGATTTATAAGACAATAAAAGTGAAGTAAGCCTATCTGTGAATGAAGCCCTGAGAATATTGTGTTTTATCTGTTACCTCTATTTTATTAAGTCCGGGTTCATTCTTCACTTTGCTGTAGGAAAATTAAATAATGTCACAGTTTTTCCTTGGAGAGGTTGCCAAGCTATTACTGAGCCTCCATGGTGTTCCATTGGAATTAGTTGTGCTTAGAAGTTATGAAAATGGAGTTGTGTATCCTTAAGCCAGGTGTTTGTGTCATGTTTGCAGTAATATACAAAAATTATAGTATGTATTTGATAGAGTGAATTTCCCAATGTCATTTAATTTTTGTTCTAAGGAATCATCTCCTTTTGCCAAAATATGCTAATTAAGTTTTCAAAGATGTTTTTTAATTTTTTGTTTTTTTAATATTTGGGTAACTAGCTGCAGCCAAGTTAATCTCAGGATCAATTTATTTATTTATAGAAGAAAACACACAGACATTAATTTTACTAATTTTTTATCTACCAGAGAGCTCTTGACATTAATAAAAGGCTAATAGTTTCTGTTTGCATCTGAACATAAAATTATGTATAATTACATGCAAACCTTAACATATATGAAAATTAAGTTGAAAAATTCAGTGCTCGTTGCTAAAGTTTTCCATCTGTGACATCATGCATGTGTATCATGATAATCCTTAATTATATGATCACTTTTTAATGCATGATCCTTCAGTTTGAGATGGAAACTTCTTACTGAATTTAAAAAATAGAAAAGTTATTTCTCTCTATCTGCATGATATTAAGTGTTTATCTGAATACAGATTTTCTTAACTTTTTTTTTTCCTGCAGGCTTTTCTAGAGAAATCATTAGGAGAGTATCTGAATGCTCATACTAATGAGTTCCCAAAATTCTGAACTAGTAGCATTATCATCACTGTATTGCTGAGAAAGCTAAGGCATAGAGGGATTCAATAAAAGAATGGCTGCTAAATTGGGTTGGTTTTCATTTAATCAAAGCACAGTTTCACTGAATATAATGTACAGGTTATTTGAGGGTAGAGGTTGTTCAGCAGTAGGAGTGCTAGCCATAATTTTAGAGCTGCGTTAAATTCAGCAATAGGCTTTTTCTTGGGCTTGTGGGTACATGCTGTGGTCCTGTCTGCATTATTAGGGCTTTTCCTGGTGCAGCGTTATTGGGATGCTCTGTTCCTCAGAGCATTTGCAGTGCTGAGAAGGCTCTATGCATACGGTAGATTCTCCTTGATATTTCTGCATTTATTTTCCAGCGGCTTGAATTTGTAACTCAGAAAATGAGCACTTCGTTAGAGACCACCAGTTCGATAGGAGAAACTCGCTACTCTGTAAATCACTGATAAAGGCAGAAATAGAAGTGGTGTGTACCCAACAGGATACATTTGCGGTAGCCGCCCAACATCCCCTGTCCCTCCCCCCGAGGCTGCTGCTGGCTTTTGGCGGGGCCTGGGTGCCAGAAGAGGGAGCACGGAGCACAGCAGAGCCCCAGCCTGAATGTCCTTGTGCTGCCTCAGGTGGGAGCAACTCTGCAAGGACCATCAGTCAAAGAATGGAACAGTTTTGTTAACTAGGTGAACGGCATGGGAAATTCCCAAAAGGTTACTTAGTTTGCTAATCTCTGCCCAAGAGGTTTGATGGTTTCATTGCTAGCAAAGGCTTAGCCTCGTAAGTACTGTCTACCTTTTTAATTTTTATTTATTTGTTAAAGTTTTAAGAAAGGACTGACTGATGAATGGCTAGCGTTTATAATGTTGAAGGGGTTTTTTGTTCTCACTTTGGTACTACTGACTTCAGTTGGGTCTGAGAATAATAGAAGATCTCTACACGGCTGTTTATTTTATTTCTCCTTACCCCCCTCCACATCTCATTGTCACAAAATATTTGAGACAGGCCTTGTGATTAGAACACGAAGGGCTACTCCATGGTCACATGCCTCTTTCTTGAGGGGAGAACACAAAAAAAACCTCAAAAAACCCAACCAAACAAAAACCACAACAAAAAACCCCAACCAAACAAAAACAGCCAAACAAAAAAAACCTCCACAAACCAAACCTATAGCTGGGGAGAGGGAAGAGTTTCCAATTTCAGTATATGACCTTCATAAGCACAATTACTGTAGAATAAAGAGGTTTATGGCTTGAATTCAATAATACAGTTCTGAAAAAAATAACTTTTCATTAAATACTCCACTGGGTACTTGGATGATACACTGAATATCTGTTGTAATGAAGAGTCACCAAAGGTCTGCTTTTTGGTGCTCTTCTGGTTCCAGGAGAGAGGCAGAAAGAAAGACTTGCTTTTTGTTTGTTCTTGCTGGTTTCTATAACCAGTTGTGGTTCCTAAGTGTAGAGGTAAGTGAAACTGTCTTTTATGTGCCTACAACTGGTTCAGTGCTGGCTGGGGAGAAAGAGATGCTTCTACAAATCATTGAAGCAGCTTCAAAATTCTTCACCATCTTATCATGAGGGGATGTGATGTTTGCAAATTTTTGACGGAAAAATTGGCAGACAGGATTTTATATGGCTGTTTAGGTAGCTCAGCACATCTTCTCCTGCCTTAGTACATGACAAAACACCACGAAACATATGCTGTGCAGTCACCAGCCCTTTATAAAGCTGTCATGCACATTGAGACACCACAGCTTTCTAGGTGTTTTGAAAGTGGGTGTCCTGTCTGATGGAGTTTTGTCCATTGCCACACCAGCATACTGTGCCCTGGATGGTAGGAACAAATTTTGAAATTAGCTAAAGCAAAGCCACTGATCACCTAATTAGGTTGTTATTGCCTTAGTAAAGCTTGCTGATCTTTAGTATGGAATAGCTGTAAATATTAACACCCACAGCTTTGGAAATGCAAATAAAGTTATGGGAAGTTTCACATTTGGAAAGGAAGTAGTAAATAGGCATGTGCAGGAGCCAGGGTGTGTCGGGAGGAGAGGCCACTGCAGGCCAGCTATCTGGGGTGGCACGTTTGGAGCACAAACTATCAAATGCAGCACTATGCCAGCCTCACTTGTGCACTATTCTTTGTGCTGGTGCCTCCACCTATCAGCCAGAGAACAGGAGCTCTTTAAGTCACAGCTCCCAGCATTACTTCAAAGACCTGAACTCAACTACCTAATTGGGGTTTGTATATACACGTATATCTGTTGGAACTGGGGTCCAGGAGTTGAGCGTCATTTCTCAGAAATCATTGGATCATCTCTTAAAACTGGAGTACTAGTATTCTGTACAATGTCTTATGGACATTTAAAAGTAGTCAGGATTTAAGTACTGATTAAACAGTTTGCTTTATCATCATTCATTCATGTCAAAATTAATTGGACAAGACTGCTGCCAATTCACTACTCAAAGATGGTAAGTAAAGATATTTGCAAAGAAACTCACCAGTTGAGTGGATATTCTGCAGCAGTGTTGCCAATTAACTTTTAGTAAGGGTTTACAACTTTAAAGTACTTCATATATATCTTAATCTCTAAAAAATTAGTTTTCAGCATTTTTTGTAAAGTTGGAAAAGAGAAATAGATTGTTAACGTTTTTTGGTCTGAATATAAGATACAAAGCACAGTTTAAATGTATGTACATTTGTGGTATTTGATCCCAGAGTTTAGCCATACTAAACTCCATGATGAACCACTTAGACAAGGAATAAGGGTGGAGAGGAGATGGGAGAATTACAAGCAGACAGTACTTGTGTTACTCCTTTGCACATCAGTCACTTCTGACTGAAAATGACACTATCATTTCAGTAGAACTTAGCAGTGTTTTGCACATTGTTATATTGGCTTAAAAACATTTTATACTTCGCAGTTGTTATTTAACTTACAGACATATACAATAAAGTTTTGTTATTTGAACTTCTGCCTAATTGTAATGAAAGGAGAAGTACAAGCTCTGCAAACAGATTTTATTGAAGTATGAAAACAGAGCCAGCAGTTTACACAATCTACAGAAATGACATGTTATTACCACAAACTAGCTACTACAGGAAGTAACTCTTGAATTGTGTGCCAGATTATGTATTAACTTAAGACTCTGCATACATGAAATTATTTGGGGACAAATATTCCACGTTCTGTAGGAGCCCCTTAAACCTCTGGAGAAGAAAAATCTTAACAGACAACTCCTGACTCTTTTATTGGACAAGTTTTGATATTAAAGCTCACATCTCCTTAAAATATGGAATGTAATGTAACTAAGGAGGCAATTGTTTAGTGGGATCACCTCTGACACATGAAAATATGTGTGCACAGTATCCTCATCTCCTTTTGACCAACATGGGTCTTTCATGGTGCTGTTTCCTTATAGGAACAACTGATATTTTGGGTAAATCCCTGATGCTGAAAACTTGCAGGTAAATAATTTAGATAATGATGTCACTAACCTAGTGCAGTAGTTGACTTGGCAAACTAGCTCATGGATTTGTAGCATTTGTAGTCTGAGTAGCCAGCTTCTGAATGTCAGTGATAGCTTTGCCCTCCAACAGAGTGGCTTTCTACAGTTATGCACTAAATACTCAAAACTGATGGCAAGTTCTGGAACCACTCCTAGTAGTTAGGTAACAATAAGTTGTTCCACAATTTCTTAATTGCTGAAACTAGGTGCTGCCTCAAAAAGAGGCACATCATACAACTTTGTCCTATTCTTCCTTCGTTCCTCTTGGCATTAGCATTTCACACACTGTACTGCAACATAGCTAAAGATTAATTCAGCTGAAAATTAACAGGACAAAAAATTGTAATTTAAATGGACTTGCTCCCACTGTGTGAAGGGAAACATCAGTGCAAGAGAATGTAGAAATAAGAGTCTGAGAAAGACAGGATTCCTTATTCCTCTAGTCCTCCTTCAAAGGCTCCAGCATCCACACTATTCAGGTAACAACAGCAGGACAGAACATTGTCCCCCTTGCTATCACTGGTGAGGGAGCAGAAGAAATCTGAAGTCAAGGTCGTTAGGTGCTGCTAGCACTTCCTTGTTGCTCTTTACGAGGATGATAAAGTGGTGGCTCTTTCGATAAATATTTCCTGTAGTTTGCTTAGCCAAGTTGTCACAGGCATTTTGAAAACAGTGCACCTGGCTGAATTCTTGTGCTCTTACTTCTTTTTCAGGAGAGGAGGGTACAACTGTCATCTTGTGGTGTTTTTAAGAAAACAGAAATAGAAAACTAACTTTCATTTTGTATGCAGCGTGTCTGTGTGGAATGGACACAGATGATACAAAAATGAGTTAGAAAAGGCTTTTTGGCTGATAACAACCACGTTATATTTTCCTTCTGTTGCCAGCTTTCAGTCTGTTTGCCCCCAAACTTTGTGCTGCATCTAAAGACCTAAAATTTGGAGTCTGCAAGCCTTGGAGATGGAGGGAAGTTGAGCATAAAGAGAGCCTGCTGGATGTTTTCAAGACTAAGATTTGGAAATAAGTTTCTCTCTTCCACTTGTGAAGAATCAAATATAGGACCTTTTGGACCAAGGCACATCTATATTTAGATTTTCTTTACCTATGTACTTCTTTTCCCTCCTTTTATTTTTTATGCGGACAAGTTTTAAAATAAGTGCATATATGAAATAAATTCCACATCTAAAGTCATGCAAATAAGGGATGTTGTGGGAGTGGTATGCTTCCTACATGTTTTCATATAGATGAGAGGGACAGAGGACATATATCATAGGCTTGATTTTGGTAAGATTAGTGTTTTTAGTTAACACTAAACCTGAATGCTGAAGTATCAAAACACTGCCTTGTCTACTGCTGCCCTCCCATAGACTACTGGTTTTAACTCTCAGTAATTCTCATCCATTTTAGACTTCTTTCCATCTTCCACTTCTTCAATGTCCTCACAGCAGCACTTTGCCACTGAAGCTACAGAATATCTATCTGGAGATTCATGACACCCTCATAAGTGTAGAGGGGAGAATGAAATTGCAGTTAATCCCAGATTATAATTTTATGTTGCAAACGGTAAAGTTAAGCAACTGAAAAAGAAGTAGAGACATTTAACTGATTATTTTCAAATAGAACTCCCCCCTTCCCCATGCAATTATATCAAATCCATGCCATGCTTAGAAAAATGAGGAGAGGTAAGTCTTCTAGCAGCCTACAATGGAAATCTTACCATTTCAGTGATGCATAAGGGTTTGTCTGGAGCCCAGAATAGTGCAGCAGCATCATCCTCACACCTCCTCTGTCTTCAATGGCTTGGTTTCTGCAGAATATTGCAATGGCTAATCCTATGTAAGAGTCCTAGTACAGGTATGACCTTTAAATTTCTTGAAAGCCTTGGAAGGCTCCAGAAGGAAAAGCCAAATACAATTATAAATGAAGAAGTGTTAGTCTCAGTTGTCTCAGTTTAGACCTTGAGACAAGCTCAGAGTAGTCAAAGTTAAGTAAATTCATGTTAGTCAGTGAAAAATCTTTTTTTACAATAAGACATTATAAAAAAGAATCTGTATTTATTATGCAAGTAAAACAGAGGATATGGGAAGTCAGGAATGGGAATGAAGAAACAGGATAACTTATTTTCCCTCTTTTTAAAAGCAAAAATGTCATATTTTAGGTAAAAGTCTATATTTTTCTAGCCCAGTTGTGTTTCACATGCAGCTGAGAAACACTATATATAAGGCACTTGCGGTTACGATAGAATTTCTCTCTTGCTGTGCTGCAGTTTTCTTCTAAACCAGGCCCTAGTTCTACATTTCATGTAAAATGGAAGGAGCCAGGTGCTTCAGAGCTGCCAAGACTGAATTCTGAGAGCAGCATCACAATTTTTCTTTAACTGTAGCCATTAGTATTTCGCATTAACATCCAATAAAGTTTTTCATTTCACTTAAAACCCTTCAACTCCTTTTTATGTTTTTTCGAAATAGCTATTCGAAGATTTATTTGTTTTAAATGGTAGAAAAAAATCAGAAACAGCCAATTATTAAAAATTGAAATATTAAACATGACTCCAACTGACACCAAACTCAGTTTTCACACAGAGTATTTTTCTCTTTCAAGAGAACTTTCCTGCAATCTAAAAACATATCTTAACTGCATATTTTTGAGATCCTCAATAACAGTATGGGATTTTTAATGTATAAAGTTGTGCATCTAGGTAACTGAAAGAGCTTAGCTTAAGAATGTAAATGCTTCCTGGCAGAGACTCTTTTACCTTCAGGACCAACAATTTCCCATTACTCAAGCTCAGAGACTTTTCCCCCTTTTGTGTAGGATATGATTCCTACATGCCCCCACAAGTTTCTCTTGGGGACAGTGCTGAGGTGAGTATCAGACAGGGAGAGATATTTTTTTGTTTATTAGACTTTCAAGATACGGATGTGCCTCTGCCAAAGGCAACTTTTCATTCAGCATGGCTTAGAAAGTCTGAGTCCTGTCATCTCATGTGCAAACCAGGAGCCTTAACTGCTCAGAAGGTCATGTATTTCTGATAAATGTTCAATTTGTCATTATTTTAGAAAAGAAGGGTTCAGGAGCTTGAACAGCAGAATTCCAGACTTGGAAAGTTCTGAAGACATCATTAAATTCAGAATTCTATGGCTGCATTAAATAGCAGGAGCTGTGAACTGTCAAAACTTCATTGATGAATCAGTATGGGGCCATTCTCCAAAGTAGTCTTCCCTCAAAGAAGCAGCTCTAATCCTCACTGTGTCAAGACTTCTTGGGCACATGAAATTATAAAGGAAGCTCATTGGCAAGTGAAATATGGCAACAGGAAGTCATATCCAGTACTGTTGCACCTGGTAAAAGCCTACATGAAGTGACTGCAGACATGCCAGCCTTGGCACTGTTGAGTGTTGGTGTGCTGTGTGTCCCTTGGACACTGGTGAGTGGATAGGACTCAACATGAGTAGGGTTGCTCTGCTTACCTCCAGAGCTAGCACCAAAAATCCTGAGAATGTCCCCTTAGTCTCCTTGTCCACTCCTAGCCTCAGTAGAGGTGATGAAGGTAGCACCTGTGACAAGGCCCTGGCACCACATTTCTAATCTCCTTATCATATTTATCCTTGGGATATGTTACTAACCCTTTTGCATCAGGGCTTCAGTATTCCTCAGCACTACAGCTGGGCTAAAGGAGGCTTCTCCCCAATATTCCCTGTGGCAGGTGCTAAAGATATTCAGTTTTTGAAGGTGAAGTGAGATCTCTGCTGTCAAAACAGTGAAAGTGCAATTCCTTGTTCTGTGGAACACCACGTTCCAGACATGTCAGCACTTGAAGTATGGATTAAGTGCAGAAAATTCAATGACAATTTCCTGACATAGGTGATTGGTGAGGTAACAGAAGAGATACCCTGGCTGGACTTACTACTCATGAACAATCTGTCTGAGGGTGTAGAGGTTGAAGGCAGCTTTGACTGCAACTCTGAGTTTGTAGAGTTTAAAATCCTGAGATAAACAGGAAAAATAATAAAATTGCCAGTCTTGACTTCCAAAGGGCAAATTTCAACTTGTTTGGTAATCTGCTGGACAGGATCACATGAGAAGCAGGTCAGTTGCCCTGGCACAGCTAGTTGACCTTCCAGAACAACCTTCTCAAAACACAGAACTGGTCCTTTACAAGTCAAGAAAAGTAAGCAAAGGTGGTGCAAGGCCAGTATGGATGAGCAGAACACTCTAGACTGACTGCAAATATGAAATCTAGCCAATGGCAGCCTGAGTGGGCTGCCCATCAACTTCACTGGGTTCACTGGAGAGGTCCATGATGGACAGAAGAGGCAAATGTCATACTTATCTTCAAGAAGGCTGAGAAAGAGGAAAGAGGATCCAGGGAACTACAAGCTAAGAACTCTAACCTCAGTCTCCTGGAAGATTTTCCTCCTGGAAACTATTTCTGAGCTCATTAACTGCAAGAAAGAGATTAAAAATAGGCAGCATGAATTTACCATGGGCAAATTGCCCCTGATGAACCCGATTGATTGATCATTGTGAAGTGAATTGATTCTACGGTTGAAGGAAGAGTAGTGAATGTTGTTTACCTTGACTTTAGCAGAGTTTTTCCCAAGGTCTTTAATAGTATCCTACCAGTCAAAATAGTGAGATAAACAGCTTATAAGGTGGATGAAAAACTGGTTGAAATTCCAGGCCAGACAGGTTGTGATTAGCAGTACAAAGTCTATCCCACAGCTGGCTGCTAGTGGCAGACCTCCTCAGGGACAGATTCTGGGGTAAATGCAGTTTGATGTCTTCACTGCTAATGATCTGATCCAATGAGAGAGCCTGCACTATCAGCAGATTCGTGGATGATACCGGCCTTCAGGGAAGGAGTTGATATGCCAGAGGGCAGGGCTGTTGCTCAGAGGGACCAAGACAGGCCGGAGGAATGCATTTCCAGGAGTCTCACCAAGCTCAGCAAAGACAACTGAGAAGTCTTGCACATGCTGGAGATGAACTGACTGAAGAGCAGCTTTGTAGAAAGGGACCTGTGGTACAGGTGGACACAATGAGCACGAGTTGGCAGTTGGGGCAAACAAGGTCAGCCTCATCCCACACTGTATTAGCAAGCTGTAACCAGCAGGTCTAGGGAAGTAATTGTTCCCTCTCACTGGTGCTTATGAGACTGCTTGTGGAGTACTGTTTTTGCTGCCCAGCACGAGAGACTGATGCATGGTTTCGAATGCAGCAGTGTCACTAAGATTGTGCAGGCTGAAGTACATGTGTGTGAACCAAGTGTGAAAGGGTGAATATAGCAAAGAGATCCAGACTCTTCTTGGAGATGTGTGGTGATGGGGAAGAGCTAATGGACACAAGTTGCAATACAGGAAATTCTGCTTGTAAGGAAAAACGTTTTCACTGTTTATATACTCAAATGCTGGAACAGACTTTCAGTCAATATTGGGGAATCTCAGTCCTTGAAGAAATTCAAAACCTGACTAAGCAAGATGCTTTAGTTGGAGATGCTTTGAATGAGGAGTTGAATTAGCAGACCTCAAGGGATCACTTTCAACCTGTCCATCAGAAAAGAGGAGCAAAGACCAGCAAATGGCAATAATTTGCCACTGCAGATCTGCTTGAAGCCTTATTGTCAGAAAGCTCTAGTGCCAAAGATGAGGCACCTACACATTTCAACACTGAAAGATGGCAGCTGAGTTTTCATTTGAGAACTGCAAATTTCAATGAAGGTCTGAATATCTTTTTTAATCTGGTTCTTAATAGTCAACTTAAAAAAGAATGGATCTGTTTTCAAAGAGTGCAGGCTTCTCTCCTGAAGACATGAAAGAGTAAGAGGATGATTATCAGGATTGCTTTGAGGGATGATTTCTTTCCTGTTGTCTTAAAATGAGATTGGAAGTTGTAGGAAGTGGCAGATGTTTTGGAGTGACCCTGTTGTTTTCAGGACCTTAAATTGTTGTTTTCCTTTGTGAGTTTCCTATCTGCTAATGGTTAATGCATACTTGTAGCTAGAGTACGTGATTGCATTTGGCACATTTTTGGAGTAAGATGATAGCTGTCTTCTAACTGGTGCTAATTTCCATTTTCAGACACTCCAGTTAACTTCAGCATTAGCAAAACTATATGAGAAGGTGATGTTGCTGCACTCTGTGTTGTGCAGGGCTGTAAATGTAGGTATGCATTACAAGAATAATTGTATGGAATGGAAAGCTAATATGCATTAGTATTTTGTTTAAAAGTATGCCCATTCTACAGATAGTGCTTGGGAAAAAAGGTCATGACTGATCAAATTCTATACCTTTTATGAGAAAACTTTTTGTGTCACTAAAAATTAATAAAAGTGGTACATACTTTACTGGAATATATGGTTTTCCTTCTTCTAGTGTAATCGTTCACAGTTTTGTAGCACCTTCCACAGGTATAGGTTACAGGACAAATACAAGTGAGTAGATAATCATAATCCTTAACTTTAAGAAAAATAATCCTCCTTATTTTTAACTTTTGACAACTTGAAAATGTTTCTTGTATTTTGTCTTAAATACAGCATTTCATCATTAGTTTGATAATGCCTCTCTCTCCATGGTAAAACATTTATAATACAGACCTTCTTCCTTTCCTCAGTGGTAGGTTAACAAATCAACATGCTGGCTTATATTTTATTAGAATTATGGAGAAGGAGAAATGAGATTTGTCTAATAGAGAAGGAAAAATATTTATCAGGTTTCAACACTGGGATTAAATTATATCATGCTCTGTAAGAAAAATTATGTGGCTCTTGAATTTCATTTCAGAATAGGTTCTGTGATCCAAAAACCCTGCCATATTCAGGGTATATACTAAAAGCATCACTCACATGCTGGTCACAAGAATATGGTTCTACAAAAAAAAGTTTTCACTTATAAGTCTTTTTCCCCGTAGTTAAGAAAATAATTTCTATTTGAATAGCTTTGAAATTTCAAGATCGGAATCATTTTATGAGCAATATTTTAAAGCCTATGATATAATCTGAAAACTATCAAACATACAATTTTCCTAATGTGCCAGGACTTTGATTACATAAAAATACTTTGTTGGTTTTTAGTGAATATTCATGAATGGTGTATATATGGTTGGTATGCATATGCACAGTTAAAACAACATTGTAAAAATACCAGCTTTTCACTTATGGAAGATTTAAAAAATATATCATTCCTTTCTGCCTCTTTTCCCCCCTAATTTTTAATTAATGCCTATTTAATGACTATCTATATAATCTCAGTATAATTTCTGCTGTGGTTATGTCTCTGTAGAATCATTGATATTTCCTCTAAAATGAGAACTGGAAGACAGTCTATATTAGCTACTAGTTTACTTGATCATGTCCTGGAATATCCCTAGCCTTCAGTCAAACTCATTGAATTTCTCTCCTGTTTTAGAGTGTGTGGAGGCAGCTGATAGGCCTGAAGTCATGGTCAATGGGCATCTAGTCAAAACAGTCAATATTATCCATAAAGTGAGTCAACTCATTTTAAAGCAGGCATCTACTTTTAGTCAGATGAATCACTCTCTAAACTTCATTGATGTAGGTATGTCAAGGTGGATGAGATGGATCCCACCCTCACATTCCCTTGATATTTCAACTCACTTGTTTGAGAGTGAATTGAAGCACTTAAAAAGAAGTTTGCAGTGCAGTTTGCATTGCATTTGCAATTGGGACAACAACTCTCAGCGTTGCTGAGTTAGCTGTAAGTTACCAGCCTGGTAATGCCAGCTGTGTGTGGGGACTCTACTATGTATGAACTGGTCATGGTCAATACGTGAGTCAGTGGTGCATTCAGCATTTAAATGCAGTAAGTGCCTTTGGTGTTCTTACTGAAAAATGGCTCTAATGAGAGCCATATTTACACTTAACAAGCATGCTTTTCAAATAGCTCCAGAACTTTAGGATTAAGTTGGTTGACAGATTCTAAATCATTTTCCAAGTGTTGTACAGAATCCATATCAGGTACAAATTCTGACTGCATGTCATTATATAATGTCTGTGAATTTGTTTACTGATATTTGAATGGAGGAACAACCTCATCTTCTTATTCTGGACCTCCTACCACTATGCCCCTTCTCAGGAACAGAGAGAAACTTGAAAAGATTGGGTTGAAACAGCAAACATGCATTAGATAAAGGAGAGAGAACATAAGTCTGATGAATCAACATGTACAGGAAAGGGGAAAATTACTCTGAACTTCTAAGCCATGTTGTTTTCTCCAATCATTGTGCCGTTTTCTATCTCTGTCCCTCATCTCAATTGAGTTGTTTGTCTAATGCCCAATTCCCTGTTTTCCTTAGCATGTTGTTGGCAGGTAGGTGAATGTGACAAAAGAGTGGATGGCCCCAAGCTGTGGCGAGCAGTTGTAGATCCTTGTGGCAACCACTAGCACCATGTTTTGGCACAGATGGAGTCGTCCTTGAAGCCTTTATCTTGCAGATGAAGATTAGAGAATAAATTAACAGAGGCATTAAATGTAAGGAATTGATATCCTGTTTGGTTTTCTGGTTGTTTTTTTTTAATCATCTCAGGTAGCATAAATTGGGATGGGAACTACTCTTTCCTCTGGCATTGTGTCAACAGGCGGGTCAGGATAGGAATGCTTCCACTCCCTCTTACTCTATGGCTGAAATGCTGGAGGCTGGTTATTTGTTCCTCTGCTCTGCATCACACTGTGTAATTCTGGATGCCCTTTGCCTGGAGAAAGTCACAGCCCAGCTCAAGGTTCAGAGGCTTCCTTCGCAGTGTGGGAGGAGAAGTGGGAGTGGATTTCACAGAAATGTCTCATCAGGAAGCTGCCCAAGCAAGCTAGTGGGGAATGGCTGCATTCCAGGGGAGTTTCCACTGTGTGCTGTGCCACTAGGGCATTCTGAGGAGCATATCCTGGCCTGCGCCAAGTGCTCTCGTCTTCAGCTGCCTTTTTCCAGGCTCTTGATGGAGAGGTTGTGCTTCAGCCTGCTGGTGAGGCAGAGTGGGAGCTTCCTATAATGGGAATCTCTTTTAGGCTTAAGAGGTGAGCTAACAGGTTTAAAGGGCTGTTAGGATAATAAGGCTAAGATTCCCTGCCTTGTGGTGAAAGTTTAGGTTCATGGAAATGTAAGGAACTATCAACAAGTATCTCACTGGAGATGGTGAAGCTCTGCAGTACCTTTGGACCTTCTAGGAACTGGTGCCAAGTAACAAAAATGTCTCATATCTCTGCCTTGTTCCAAACTCACAGGTTAAAGCAGGTTCTACACTTGCAGGAATATTTTTTCACTGCATGAATTCAGTAGGCTGGTTTTGCACCTGTAAGAAGCTGGTGTGCTACTTGCCTTTTCCCTGGTCTTTAACTAGTTGCAATTTGAAAAACGTTTTACCATGTCCTTAACATGGTCTTTATAGTAAGTGAACATTACATCCTGTTTACATGGTCACATCCAGTAAAACCCAAATATTGAAATTTCTGCAAATTCATACCACATTTTATTTAGTTACATTATATGCATTTAATGTGTTTAAAGAATAAACGATGTTAAAACAATTTGTTACTGTGGTTTAAGCAAAACTTTATGGGTTCTTTGTCCACAGCCTTGTCTGCTTTAGGAATTTGCCCCCTTCCCAGGAAGAGATTTGAAAGAAAGAAAAAATATGGTAGGAAGGTAGGAGCTTCCTTCTTTATTGTCAGTTTGTAAATATCTTCATGGAATTAATTTTATGAAGACAGAAGCTTGCTTACACCAAATAATTTTATGGGTAGAACAGAATTGTTACAAGCACAGGAAAAAGGCATACAAAGTGCCAGTGTTTCAAAAGTAAAGTCAAATTCAGATAGGAATGGTGTGGAAATTTTAAATACTGTAACTACAAATCCGGTATCTGTCTTCAAATAAGAACTCAAACATAAATATTGCAGTCATTACTGATAGACAGTCTGTGGTGTTTGTGTAGATCTGAGACCAAAGTAGATAACCTAGCAGCTTTGTCTACCTCTAGAAAATTTGACTATATGTCCAGTCAAGACCCATTAAGAAGAGAAAATTTTCATGATGAACATGCTCTGTTTTACTATGCTGTATGTGGAGACACCACACTTCTGCTAGCTGGATGTGATGGAATAGCTCATAAGTGGCTCACTCTTCTCATGTGGCCAGCTTTGGTGGTAATGAAGCACACAGTTTCTAACAATGAATACATCTTGAGGCTGAGACACCTTTCTATCTTTTTCTACCACTATTTATTTGTCTGCCACTGTCTCCTCAACTTCTACCAATCTGCTCTAATACCTGTCCCTCTCCCTGTGTCTTGCTCCGATTCTCCTAATTTAGTTTATAAGGTTGTTCATCTGGGCTTCTGTTTAACATCTTTTTATTTAGCAAAAATAGTTCAGGGCTAATAGTTCTAGGAGTTCAGGGCTCCAGTCATTTTGCCAATCACTTCTAGTTCCTCCAGTAATATCCCAGTCCTTATCTCTGTTCTTACATAGCCAAGACAAGCTGATTTTCTCTTGCACTATCATATTTATCTCTTTCTGCCTCCTCCATCCTTCAGCCTGTTTTAGAAGCTTTGTCTCTGGTCTTGCTCTGATTTATTTGTCAGGTTAGTCACTGCTTGCTCTGTAGAAAATCTTTTCATGAGATTTTATATCTCTCTCATTTGGTCTCCTGGCTCCCACCCTTCACTGATCACATTATGTACTGTATTTTAAACGTCCTAGCTCTGGCAAAGAAAAAAGGGAGGCCATGTTAAATACCTAAAGTTTGATAGTTGATGGCAGGAATAACCTCCAAAGTTCCTCTATAATCACAAGGAAAGAAAGTAGATGCCTTTGAAGAGGTGGTTCATAATAGCAAGACAGCTTCTTCAAATTAGCAGAGTAGGTAGTCCTTAATATCAAAGTTATTGGAGTAACTTTCCTCAATAGCAGCTTCTTAAGGCTGATGTACTGTTCAAGTTTCATGGCATTGTTCCTGAAATCTTCAGTATTCAATGTAATCTGAAATATCAAACACATTCAAAAATAGTAATTAAATAAAATGTTGTCTGCTAAGGACGTTTTTCAAATTAATGCAAATAGAAATACCACTACCCTCTTACTTATTTATGACCAAAATCCTTGAGGCACAATCATAACTCTTAACAGTGGAATTGATATCATTGTTGGTGACACAAGTATTCATTCCTTAGTCCTCCAGGAATTAATAAATAGGCTGACCTTTTGTCTCACATAATGAATATCTTATGTAATCCTTGAGTGGCTCCACCTATATACAACAGAATTTATTACTAAAACTACTGTATGAACAAAATAAATGACAGCATGTTGAATGTTGAGATCCTGTTCTCAAAAGCATGGATATTTTTCTCTTGGGAGAAGGGTAGAGCAATTAAATGAGGGAGGACAGATAAGAAAAAAGAAAGGGAATAGATGTTCTCACATGCCTGTCTGATTTAACACTTTAAAATACTTTAATGCAACAGGAGATCTAAAATCTATACACCAAGATAGGGTGTAATAAGGCATTGTTTATATAGTTCACAAGTGTCGCAAGGAAACCACAAAGTGTCTTTGAGAAGCAGGGCTTAGGAAATCGTGCTGTTGTTCAGAATAGCTGGTGAGGTGGGCTTATGGGCTGTTTTGTCAGAGTCAACAGAACTAGTTGTAAAATCACAGCCTAATCCTGAATCAGCTACTAAACCTGCACCAGCTGTTTTTGGTCCAGTTGCTGTCACCTTCTGCTCCTTCTTCCTCCATCTATTCCGCCTGTCACCCCAGAGGCTCATAACTGGGCAGCTTCCCTGTTTGTGTTTTCATGACTCTGGAAATATGCTCTTACAGGAAAAGGGAAAAGACTTCATAGGAGTTTCACTCTTAGGGGACACCAGAAGGCTCCTAGAAATAGTGTGATGCAAACAAACTTGAATCCGAGTTTGTGTTTTCTTGGATGTTTGGTCAATCAGGCTTAAGACATAAATCCAAAAGGAAAACGAGCTTCCTTAGATTGATTTTTCACTGAACTGTGCTTTAATTAATCTAACTTTCAGCTTTGGTTTCCAGCAGGACAATTACTAGAATGAGAGCTTTGTTATCCTTCTCCTGGGAGATTATTAGCTTCGTTAAATAATCAGATGAAATCTGGAACTAACAAATCTTAATTTCATACTGAATTATAACACCATGTCCAGTTTTAGACACCAGACTTGAGGAAAGGTGACAAACAACTGGAAACAGCCCAAAGGAGAATGAAAAAAAAAGACAGAAGTGTAGAAATTATAACCTAAAAGAAAAAAAAAAAAATTATGTTCATTTAGTCTGACAGAAAAGATAGAACGAAGACACTGTAATACAAGAGGTTGCTCCAAGGAGGAAAAGAACAATCTATTTCCTTTGCCTCTGCTTGATAGAACAAGAAGTAATAGTCTATATTACAGCAGGGAAGATTTATTTTTAAAATTACAGAAAACTTTAATGGTGAGGATAGGGAATAGATTGCTTGGCAAGCCTTTGGAATTTCCATCTCAATTGGAGATCTGTAAGATCAGAGTACTTGAAAAACTGCTTCCTGCAGGCAGGAGGATGTATTAGGTGTCATCTGGAGGTCCCTTCTAGTTCTTCTGTATATTTTATTCTTGTAGTAAAACTGTAGTTTAAAAGATAGGATTCATGTACACTCCTTACACTCTCTTCTTTGTGTCTTCAAGCAGTGATAAAATCCTTCTGTAGAAAAGAGAGAAAACAATGCTGTTACTCCAGTGATCTTGTAATGAAAAATGGAAATACATCTTGGAACAAAGTGCTTTTTGATATGCCTTCATTTAGATAATTGTACAGAAGTACTTGGAAAGTTGGCTGTAACAGGGAAAAAACAGATAACGTGATAAAATTCATTTGTTTAAAATTACTTTTTCAGCACCTGTTACTGTTATACTGAATGATACCACTGTAGATCATTCATGTGGGAACTTCAGGAATCAATTGAATTCCCTAGTTGCATTCAGAATCATAAATATAATTTTAGATTTTTATTTTATCATTCCATCTATTTTAAAGATTTCATTTAACTGCGAATATTAGGAGTAGCACTTCACTTCTCAAAAATTGTATGTATCATGTGAAATCCATTAAAAATCTAAAAGGATAAAGTGTAGACACTTCACAGATAACTTTAAAAGTCCTTATTATTTTATTTGCAGTTGAGTCTTCCAGAATAAAATGGTTGGGCCAGGGCGACTGACTGACGACTTGTAAATCACGATTCTCAAACACCTACTCCTGATACAAATTTAGTATTGATTTATTTGTTTAATTCTGGGCATTCTCTATTTTTCAGATTATAATTTGAATGCAGTTTCTTTACATTGCCTGTAATATGACTGGGACATAGCCCTTCTACTGTAGAATGTCACAGAAGTTTGACTTGACTGTTCTGTTTCTTCCTCCTTCAGCTGCTTGGACCTCAGTGGATCTTGATCCTGAAGAAGGACACCATCAACCATCAGGGCTGAGCAACAAACTGTGCTTGGTGCTGCTTGAACCATGCTCATCTGGGTCTTGGGTCCTGGCTCATGGGAAACACTGAGGAAAATCCTTCCTTAGTTTTTTCAGGAGTAGACCCTGGGAGACCACTGTCCCTACAGGTTCCAGATTTATGGAACTGAATGTGACTGGCTGGATCCTTCATCTAACCCAGGCTTTTGGCAAACCTTGTTTCTCCCTTCACCTTTCTCATTAGAGAAGGTGAGCAGATATGTACCATTGATACTTGTATTTGTCATTAAAATAGCTATGTTTGGGTCCAGTGATATGTGAATTTGGTGACTTTGCAAGCTGCAACAGTAGAAATTGATGCACTGTAAAGGTATAGGCACTTAATGAATGGGGAAATGAGCCAAAATTTTGGAGGCTTCACTAGAGTGTAAATGTTAGACTTGGATACCTATGCTCCTGCATACATACATGTCCTGTAGATTTCAGCAAAGGGTAGAAGTATATGAAGTTAGCTTTAAATAAAATTGGTCAGTTATTGGAAGGGATCTGGCCTCCAAACTAGACCACTCTGTCCATAGAAGTTACTGGCAAGATGTTCTGCCTTCTCAAAATTATGTAACTTCTACTTTTTGGAGTCAACTGCTTAAAGCAAGATCAATGGGACCTTGCCACTAGTATTTTTCAGACTGTGACTCACAACAAATTCCTGGAACATATTACAACATTGAGTGTTAGCAAGGCAAAAACTCATTGTTATCTGTAAGAAAAGATAAACAGTGGCTCAGCCCACTGAAAACTGCACTACTTGGCAACTTGTTGATGTACCTAAATTTTCCATGGCTGTAGCTCTTGAGAATGTGTTCATATGAAAAACACATTGAAAAAAAATAAGTTTGATAAACAATCAAATGATCATTTTTTCAAACTGAGAAGCTTGAAAGGAAATAGACAGTTGCAAGAAGCAAAAATCTTCACAGATTTTTGTTATATTTTTAAAATCAGTACCTCTATTCTGGGCATTCATGTTCTCTAATGGAGCTCAGACACATGTTCAAAGGAATTTTACAGGTACATTTCCTTACATTCAATAGACACAATAGAATTTAAACAGTTTCATAGCAACAGATGGTTCATTGTAACCATTAACCAAGATAAGTGAGTATCAGTTTGGCACATTCTTCATGGTCCATAGTGGTCTGTGGGTAAAAAATTCTTTCTCTTCATCTGAGTACCTTCCTGAGAGGTACTTTTTTGGTTTTGGTTTTGGCTGGCTTTTTCCCTAGACTTTGTTTTACAAAGCAGGTTCATGTGAATTCTTGCATTCAGAAAAAAAAAAAATGCACCTGAGAGCTTTGTGGTAAGAACATTTACCGCAAAAAATATTTGTTTCTCTGAAATGTAGTAGCCATAGTATATCCTATCAGGTAATCAGAAATTTTAAAAGTTGAATGTATACCTTGACAGCAGCTAAACAGATAAAATAGCAGAGATTTTAAAATGATTGTTGCTATACCCATAGGAATTTAGAAAGGCAGTTTCATTTGCTGGTTTTATTATTCAATCCCTCTATGCTGCTGGGACACATCATGGCTCTTCTGTGAGCGTAATACTAATGGCTTGGTAGAGGATGAACCCACTGCAATACCTGATGATGGACCTGACACAAAGCCTTGGGAAGAGCAGAACCCAAGCCTTCTGGGAAGTGCAGAGCTGGGATGTAAGTATCAGAGCTGGGGTGCTGTGTTCCCCAGAGCCACAGGTGTATTGGCACCAGACCAGTTGTGCCAGCAGAGGCTTCTGATGCAGGCACGGTGCTTGCTGTTGGAGGAAGACAGTGCATCTAGGAGGGAAGGACACCACCTCTCAGAGTGGCATAAGTTTGGCATAGCTCACACCCCCTGCTCTTAGAGAGCATTGTGTCAGCTTGGTGTGTAATCTAGAGCTCATGGTTTACTTACCCCACACGTGTGCCTTTGGTGATGTAGCTATGTAGGAAGACTTCTGCAGCACACATGTGGGCGTATTTCCACCCCTGAGATTCAGCTAGGATTTACTATATAGTAACAGAAACAGTTTGAAAAATAGTGCTTTAATATACTGTGGCACCCTACATAATATTTTGGACTGATTCTCTGGTGATGCGTATTTGTGTGAATCTTAATGAGACTTACAAAAGTAAGTGACGAATTTATAGAAAATTGGGATAAGTGGTTTAATTCTCCATAACCAAGGTTTGACTATGAGACAAGCTCTTAGACTGGTTGTTTGCACTATCACCAATGTATTTGTATAGCAGTGACTCCTGGAAGTATGAAACAAATTTCAAAAGCCAGCATTTGCCTTTCCCAAAACTTTGGGTTGTGTTTCATTGTGTGTTGTGGTGGTATCTTGTACTCCTGCAAAGCCAGTGGCTCCTGCACAGACTTCTGTAAGACACCCATGATGAACTGGATTGGTGCAGTTCTTCTTCCCAATGATGGGGCAATATAATACCAAACCTAGTCTTACTTAATTGTGGGACAGGCAGAAGGATGTTTCATTCTCTATTATACTGCCTTATATGCAGTCTTCACAGAAAAAAACATGAAAGGGTGGTTTTGGATTCTGGTCTTTTATTCCCCATGTCTGTGGTCACAGTGCCTTCCCACCTCCCCCGGTGATATTCAGAACTTCATAAATATTACAAAGTTTGTGGATTTCATATTGTCCTCCAATCTGGGGTTTGTTTTCCACATAGCTCTGGGGGAATCTGCATTAGACAGAACAGATAATTTATGGTTGGTGGAATTGGTGAGTCCCAGACCTTTCCAGGTAGTTCCAACCACACTTTGAAGCTCTTTCTTATCTCACAAACATTTCTCAGAACCACCTAATGGTTGGGGTTGGAAAGGACCTCTTGAGATCCTCTAGTCCAACCCTCCTGCTAGAGCAGGTTCGCCTGCAACAGGTTGCACAAAATTGTGTCTGCAGATTTTGTATATTTCCTTGAAAGGAGACTCCTTTACTTCTCTGAGCAGTCTGTTCCATTGCTCTGTCACCCTCAAAATAAAGACATTTTTCCTCATATTTAGATAGAACTTTCTGTGTTTCAGTTTGTGCCTGTTGCCCCTTGTTCCTGTCACTGGGCAGCACTGAACTGAGTCTGGCCCCATCCTCTTGACACCTGCCCTGAAGACAGTTGTGTGCATTGATCAGATCACCTTTCAGTTGTCTCTTCTTCCAGCTAACCAGGCCCAACTCTCTTAGCCTATCCTCATAGGAGGGTAGCATCACTCTTGAGTAGTGCTCCATTCCCCTTGTCACCTTTATAGCTTTCTGCTGGACTCTCTCTAGTAGTTCCTTGTCTTTCTGTTATCCTGTCTTTCTTGATTTGACATTAAGTATCTTCTTGCACATAGGTTTATCTGCTTGTTTGGGGATGCATTGTGTGGGTGTGTGTGTGGATGTGTGTGTCCATGTGTGGCTGAGGTTAATTCATTTTTTCTTGTTTCTACTTGGTCACCATCCACACCTATTCATACCACACACCAGGTTTTGATAGTGGTCACCATACAGCTGAAAATGAGCTGGGCTTTTAAAGAGCCTGCCTGTACTAGACACTTAGTTGGCTGTTGTGGGATAATGAGGCCTAGTAAAAGGTATTTGTATTTGTTAGATGGAAAAAAGACAGTAAAACCTTCTAAAAGTTAATGTGTTGGATTTATGTGACTATAGAGGATCATGAGAACGCTTTGGTCATGAACAGTAAGGAACTTTTAATGAGCTGTTTTTGAAGTTAGGCATTTTGGACTACAGTTTTAATATGTGTAGTGAAGTCATCATGTTTTTAAAATAATTTTAAAAGTTTATTGTGACCTTAACATACTACTAAAATAGAATTATGGAAAAATAAATGAATTTATGTTGGACTGGTGAAATAAGACCTTCTAGAAGGGCAGTGGAATACACAACTATATAAGCAAAACAGTTTCATTTTCAGTTTGCTTAAGACATAGTTCTTCAGACTTTTTCTCAAGATGACACCTTTGCTTTCTGCGGATCAACTTGTCCTGTCAGTGTAAAGATGCTGTGTCTTTAAACCATTACTGGTGTTGTGGTTTAGAAATGGCATTTCCCAGTTTAGTGTTCCCACTGAAACACTCTAAACCATGTACCACTCAGTCATTCCCCTGTGGCAGGATGGAGAGGAGAATTGGAAGCACAGAAGATAAACATCACAGATTGAGATAAGAACAATTTACTGGAAAGAGCAATGAAATTTAAAAAGCACCCCTACAACCAACTGTAACAGTAACAATATCAAACCGGAATGCTCACCACACAGAGCCCCAACAACATCCAACCACTCCCTCCACCACACTACGTGACCCAAAAAGGACCCTTTTCCCTGCCCCAGGGAATCGTGGTACAGAATAACCTCTGGGTCCTGCCCATGTCCCTCTTGGTTACTGCAACAACTAACCCTGTCCCTTGCCAGAACCAGGACAAAAGGGGGTGAGGAACCTCTTGCAATGCCCTACTTCCAATCTACTTCTGGATTTTTTTATTTTAGTGAGCAGAGATACATGTGACTAGCAAACGTATCAAGTGTCCATTAAACTTCATACAGTCTCAGTTGGATCTGGTGGTCAAAAGTCTTTAACATCTCTGTGACTCCACTGTTGTTCTAGATTTGGTTGAAATTGTCCAAGAGGTAGAAAAATTACCAGGGAAATATGGGTTATAGTTGAGTGAATGGATAATGTGCTCGTATATGCCTCATTTCCTCTAGGACATTACACAACAGAATGAAAAGTCTGCTGGATGGGGACATCTTCAATATTTAGCAGTATAGCTGTTTTGTTTCAGTTGTTAATCTTACTGCTAGTTTGTGGAGAGAAGTTTGCTTAACAGGAAATATAGCTAATCAGCCTTCATCATGCTTGTCTTTTTCTTTGGAAAACAAATAAGAGTTAAACTGAAAATATTCTCTCTCGAGTTATCTGTAGTTAGCATTTCTGATCAGAACATCCAGTTCTTTCTTCTCTCTTTCCTTTTAAAATTATGTTTTTATTTCAACCACTTTCTACCAGCAGGCAAAGCTGCTGTTACACTGTACCCAGCTGTGAAATCAATATGATTTTCATTACAAAGATAACAGAAACTCTCTTAGAAAGACTGTGAATTGCCAAAGGTCAAATAACAGTCAGTGGCACAGCTTAGAATTTAGATGCACTAATTAAAAAATCCTGTGGTATAAATATATTAATGAAATGCACCCTGAGAAATGTTTGTATTTAAGATGGCAACAATTTTAAGATATTACATTGTTTCTCTAATTACTGTAGTTCATGTAAGTCACATCAAAATGTGATGGGTTCTTTCTCTGGTTTATGATAATTTCTTATAAAAATAGGTATTACCTCTTGTTTCTTTTTTTAATTTGCAAATATTTGAGCTTGATTAGACTAGAAAGTGTAACAGGCACAGAAGACAAAACATATCTAGTAAGATTTTTGTCATATTGAACTCTAAAAATTGCACATACACCAAATGAATTGGGTGCATCAGTTATTTTTGTGATATATGACTTCGTTAGGAACAAGAGGAAGTGCACCATCAAACTGAAAGCAGTACTTGAGTCTTTCAGCCAAAGCAACCAGTTCTATTAAATTAAAATAATAATTGAAAAATAAATGTTATTACTCTTCCCGAGATCATCCTTGATCTCTTCTTTTAAACCTCAGTTTTTCTGGCAGTTAAGTTACATTTGCTTTATTACAAATGAAAATATCAGGAAATAAATTACTTTACTACTTGTATTTGTTTTATATTTTTCTCTCACATCTCTCTATTTTTTTTAAATTCTGTCTTTTCTATGCCATGTGCTAAAACAGTAAACTCAGATTGCCAGCTATTGTGGGTTTTAATAGAAAATTTCCTCACCTTTCAGCTGAGGGGTTTTTGCGTTGCTGTGCTCCCTCTGCTGGATAGTGCCTGTCAATTTTTTGTTCCCTGAGCTGTACTGGTATCCATGTTCTGTAAACAATCACATTGCCTTAAAGAAAGAGGTATAACAAGTGGGAATGCATCATTTTGATCTCAGATAACATGGAAGGTGACATCTGTAGGCTGGGAAAAATCCTGTTGTTGGTCAACTCAAAAAGCCTTCAGCAGACATTGGAGGAATAATAATTTACAATCTCTTGAGCAAAACCAGATGGACACTAAATAACCTTCTTTCATTTGTATAACTTACAGAGGGTGATGCTGCTTCTCATACTTTGGTAAGTACAACACTATCCTCAGATGTCCCAGTAATGTTATTAGTGTCTCAGTCTTAGTGGTATGGTTCTCATAACTTGCTTTATCCTTTGGTGGATCTTAGAGAGAATCTTACAGATGCTGCTGGGCCAGCATTTGCTCAGTGGAGAAAGCAAATGTGCTCTCATGCTCAGTGCCAACCCCACAGCAAGGTGGTGAGAATACAATCCTTTCTGGTCCCCACTGCAGTGGGGTAAAAGGAAGAAGAGCAATACTCCAGTTTTGTTTCTAGAAGGATTTTGGTCTTTGTGGCCTTTGACTACCATGGGGTGCTTTGGGCTTGTTCTCCTGCTCACCTTTCTCCCACTGCTGTCACACAGTGAACCTGGATTTGTCTGTCCTTCCTTCCTTCCTTTCTTCCTTCCCTTGCAGTGGGATGTGGCTTGGGTGGGTGCCCCCAGCTTGACTGATTCAATGTCACAGTCCTCTACCAATTGATCCTGGAACCTCCTGACTCTCCACGCCCTGCTCGGCCGCTCCAGGGACCACCCAGATTTCCCCCCAGAGCACTGCCCAGACCAGGCTGCCCCTGCATTTCACAGCCTCCCTGCACTTCTCTCTGTGCTGGCTGACCCAATTGGTTCTGTGGAAAGGAGATGGAAACTCAACATCCACTTCAGTTGCAGGTGGACTTTCCCCATCTAAGCTGCTTCTTCCGAAATCTTGAGCCATGTTTTTTCCAAGTAAGCTGGATACCTTTGCAGTTTCCTTCAAATTTAATGTAATGTTATAAATGCCACTGCATATTAGTAACAACAAACTGGGATTTTCTTTTTAGCATGGCATGGCTTCCCTTACAGATTAGTCCATGTCTCTCTCATATTTTAAAATAGATTGGGCTGGTAGCCTATTTGTGAAAATAAATAGAAAATTGCCAGTTATGAGGGGCAACAAATTATTTTAATTTACCATTTATTTAATTTACTCTTATTATATAATGCTAACTTAAATTAAATATAGTTATTTACCATTAATATTCATTTAATTTAGCATTGTTATATATTAGTAACTATTTGACTCCTGGTTCAATTAGGAGACTTGTTTTGGGAAAAGGCATTATGGGCAAATTCTATTTAATGCCTTTTTTTTTTTTTCCCTAAGGTCAGTTTTAAATTTCAATATCTGGATATATAAATTAATATTCCAGGTCTTTAAATCTCCCAAACCGTGCTACAGGGAAGTAATCAACATAATTTTTTTCTCTGATTCTCACTAATAAATAAATACAACTTCCATCTACATATACACTTTCTTTTACAAAAGAAGGTGCTCTTTCAAACCATTTTTAAAAGAAAAAACTGGTTAGAAGAATAAATTTCCAATTCCTAAAACCTTCAGTTCTTCCTGTTTAGAAGAGTAGATAGTTGCTTGGTACTAAGCAACTTCTTCTTTTGCTAAATAATAAAAGCTTTTGCTGTTGAATAGATATTTTTCCTTAACTTAGCAAGGCCTAAATAAAATCAGCATTACCATTTGTGGGATAGTTTGTCCTAGGGTCAATTGATGACAGTTTTGCTGGTGGTGGGGCTAGGCTGAGGAGGCTGGGAAGGACTTCTGCAAAAGGGACCCTTTATGCAGGGGCTTCCAGGATGAGGTTGGAAATCTTTTTTTTTTTTGCCTCAGCTGTCCTTTGAGTTCCAGCAACTAAAACACTTGAGAGTGCTTGTCTCAGCAAGAGCATACACCATATGCTTTGGGAACATTCCCAAGCAGAATATTATCCTCCTAGTGCCCAGCAAGCTCATCAGTACCCCTGTTACCCATTCAGTGGGACTAATCCAGCAGCCCCTGAAGTCAGTGAGAAGATTCAAGTTGTCTTTAGGATGCTTGAATAAAACCTTAGATGGAGTTTGCATAATTTAAGGAATTATTTTCCAAAGTTTTGAATGCTTGCTTGTTTTCCAGTTTCTTTATTTCAAGCTACTTGTTTTCCTCCATTTTATGAGGAGCAATGATGTCAACTCAAAAAAGGAATATGTTTTTAAAGACTTTGTGTACATTTCTATTTTCCTAAGTTTTTCTAGAGAAGGGCTAGGATAAACATGCATTGGAATTTCATGTAATACTAACTCAAATGCAAATAAATATGTTGAACAGCGTTTTTCTCAAAATATATGACCAGTTCATGGGAAGAACTGTGGAAATTTCATAGTTGATGTGGATTAAGAAAGTGCAAGTTTAAGCTGTTGTAGTTCTCAGTCAATTCCAGTAATTCTTTATTGCTCTTTGGCCACACAATAAATATAATAGAAAAATAATCTTTTGTGAAGTATCATATTATATGTAAGAGAAGAAGAATTGTTATTTGCCAAAAAGAAGCCTCCTTCAGATCTCAATATTTTTCCAAACTATGTTTCTTCATATGTTGGAAAATTTTCTTTTTGCTCCTGTGCATTTTAACAGAAGTTTTGAATTTTTTTTTGTCAGGAAAAAAAAGATAATTAGGTATGTGGGAAGTGAGAAAGAATGAACCTACGAGCTATACAGACAAAAGATACTATTTCACATAAGTATATTTATGGTAGTGGGAGGGAAACTTAGATCAAACAAGAAGAAAAGACTGGAGAGGATCTACTCCAGATTCCACTGATGTGATAACAACTGCTATTACAGTACCCAGCTTTTTGAATTAAATATTGATAGAAATAAATGAATAAAAGTCTAAGTAAACTGAAATATATGTTCTGTCTTTGTAAAATGCTTTTTTTTTCGCATCTGGAGTACCAGAATCAACACCCTTTTATACAATTAATAGTACTAAATAAGGACATCAGCTGACAGGAAATAAGCAAGTTCCTATGGCAACTAAAAATAAGCACAGGAGGAAAAATGCATCAAATGCTGTCAGCAGACAGCATAAAAGGTGGCTGCATGTTGATAATACAAGCAGAATTAAGTCCTACTTGTAAACATACACATTTTAATCGCTTTTACTGGTACTTTTGGTTTGGTTTGGTTTCTTCCCCCCAAATAGTGCTGTGATACCTTGGTTACAGAGTCTATTTACCAATATATCAGATTGATTTGCTGGCATAGGATCCTGGTTTTAAAGCCTACAAAACAGGGACAGAGCCCTGCATCTTCAGGAGAGCAGCTGTGTCCCCTCAGATCTGGACGCTGATTTAAGAAAGCCTTTGGGTGCTTCAAGTCTCGTGCACCTCTGGCCCTTTCTCTCTACATTACTCTTTGGTTCCTGCATACAAAATGTTTAAGAAAAATTTTGGGTAGAAGCAGAATGTCTGGTAGAGCTGTGCCTTGTGGAAGAAATAGAATTGTATACATTGTGTAGATACTACCTTCATTCATTTAAAGTTGCTTGAGAAGCTATAGATTATAAAATCCCGAGTGAAGGGGAAACCTGAGTGTGCAGCTGCACTGCTAAGGCCACGTGCAAGCTGCTCCTTTCATCTCAGTGGGAGAACTAGTTTTAAGGACAGTTTAACGCTTGAAATTCCTGAGTTATCTGTTCTTGCTTCCTATCTGATCTTCTTACCCTCACCTCTCTCATAAAAAACAAAACCAAACCCCCTCCCACCCCTACCAGACGTGTGCATGGCAGAGAATGCTGCATCACTTATTTGCTCTGAAGTTGCTGCTACCCTTGGAGACATATCCAAGCTCCCCCTTCTGATGTGCAGATGTGGTTTTCATGGTAGAACTCTTCTGCTGAGCAGCACAGGACCCTGCCAGAGTGGCTCTGTTCACAACGGCTTGGGGGGTTGACAAACCCACTATCAGTTTCTTGGCTAGCTCCAGAAACTTGGTTTCTGAGAGAGAATATTCAGCCTGCAGGTAGCAATGGGATTGTATTTCTCCCCTCTTATTTCTATCCTGTTAAGTGATAAAAATGTGAGAGAATGCCAAACCAAGACCAAAATAAGAACTGGGGGAGTGGGGGGAAAGTCGTCAGACTGACTTAATGGCAATAAATATTCTTATATTTCCTCGAGGCTTCTGTAATTTCTGTTTTTTTATGTCTGTTCTGGATGCCGACCCAAATATTGCATTCAGTACTCAAATTGTAAAAGGAATTCCATTGTTCCAAAGACAATTTCGTTTTCAGTTTTAGTATTACACAACTCAGAGGACCTTCTGGGGCAAGAAGCCCACCTATGGTGAGCAGCTATGTCATATAATTGTTTCCACAAAACCAATTTGGGTATGTTGCTATATATATCTATATATATTTGTATATGCTTCCCAATGCTGTTGTTCCATGCTTATATGATAGTGCATGTCAGATGTAACCCATCATAATGTGACTCAGGCTGCAAGTCGACACATGTAACCACAGGCATGTGGAGTATGGGTAGATACTAGGCTCTGATACTAAGTAAGCTATAGCTTACTCTGCAGTTTGGGTATGTACAGGCTGCTGGGAACAATACCCAGCCCTCTGTGGACTATACTTGCCCTGCCTGCATGTCACCGCATGCACAACCCCAGAGAAATTTAGGAACAGATCATTAGGCAGTTCACAAACAAACATCAGAAACTAGGTGATAGAGTCATTCAAAGGGAATCACTTTCTCAAACTGGCTGACAAAAACAAGCGTAAGCACGTTGTGTTTTACTCTGACATAATTAGCACAGCAAAGAAATTAGCTGTCTTCTGATTGAGTCAAGATGGATACTACACATAAATACTCCAGCAAACAAAATACTTCTGAAATTACCTGAACCACGATGTCACTGTAAAGGGAAATTGCACATTATATTGTTACAGAAATGCAGGGGATGGCAGCCGAGTGTTGGCAATTACCTCTAGATTCATAACAAACTCATTGTTATTCCTGTCGTGGCTACCAGGGCAGAGCAGCCTGTGTCTGTGGGAGATGCAGGCCTGGCGACAGGAAACATTTGGTCTCTGAGCCACCCGTTCCTGGTAGCAGTGTCAGCCAGGTACAGCCTAAAGCAGGAAGCAAGGCACAACCTGTTCTGTCCTTCCCTCCTGCTTATGTGTACACTGTGCTCTTCAACAGCTAGAGGAACTTATTGACCACTTCCCTGGTGCTGCTACAGAGCTGGGTAATTGCAGTGATTACAGTGATCAGATTACAATGCAGTTTTTCCTACTGTGCTTGTGAAATGCTGCAGCTCATCCCACCTTTTATTCACGGCAGATGGTAGATTTGCTGAGTGTATGAATGGGTGCTGCAGGACTAATCCTCTTTCCTCCCCACCCCTTTTGCCACAGCTAGGTTATATTCTT
The DNA here is from genome assembly GCA_013397295.1 of Polioptila caerulea. Lineage (NCBI taxonomy): Eukaryota > Metazoa > Chordata > Aves > Passeriformes > Certhiidae > Polioptila > Polioptila caerulea. The sequence continues at coordinate 36,932 of VYXF01007948.1, forward strand.
CACCTTGTGTGAACTAGCAGGGCAGCAAAGCAGACAGCATGTCTACTTTGTGCAAGTCAGACTTGACATTTAGTTTATCCTCTCATAATCAACAGCTCTCTGCTGAGTTGAAATAAAAGCAACCAACGACAAGCAAAAAGAACATTAGCAACCTCATAATTTTTGTTCCTTAGATACTCTTGATTGGCTGAATCTAAAAACAAGTATTAAGAAAGAAACAGAAGAAACTAAACATGTCTGAATGTTTGCATCAAAGAAGCTTTAAAGAATACACTGGGACATCGGAATTTAAAAGTTTGGGCTGGATTTTTTGGTTTTGTTGAGGTTTCTAAAATACATTTTTGAGGTAGAAAATATCAATGTATCTTACAAAATTAGTTTATTGTAACACGGAGGGAACTAGGATGTTGTAGTTGTACCTGTAAGAGCTATACTAAAGGCTACTCCTTGTGGCTCAGAACATGATTGCTGAAATGCTGACTGCTCAGATTGTCAAAATTTATGGAGGTTTGGGTCTTTAAAATATCTACAAAGCACAAAGCCCAGTTTTCATATGAAAAATGTACTTCAAACAATTAAAGTGCTAAAAGGATTTCAGAAGTCTTATTTGTGGAAGGGCTAAATTAAATGTCTTTCCTCTCTGCTGTGACCTTTGTCATGTTTTGCTCTAATAAAGTCCACCTCCACTGGACGTGGTGAACTTCTTTATAACATAAGTATTTGGCTTACTTACACTGATACAAAAATTTCTCTTCTAGCAATAGCAACAACTCTTTTGACAAGTGCAGTTGGATTAGTCTTCCCAGCACTGGCCACTGTGTAGACTCAGAAGATGAGAGGGAGTCTGAATGGATTATCACTATTTCAGCAAAGTCCATTGTTGAAAATGCGTCTGGTGTCAGACAGGGAAGGCAGAGGCACTCACACAGGGTCTGAAGTTCAGGTAATTCCCACTGACCAAGAATGTGAACAAACTCATAAAAGAAAAGCACTTTTCAGCTGGAAAGAAGTGAAAATGGGGGGGAAAAAGGAGAAAATGGGAATGCCTTTGCAATATTCATGTGTAATGTAGTGGATTTTTCCTTCATAGAGTTACTCATGTTCTGAGAACTTCATACTAACAGATCTCATTTAGTGGATCACTTGCAGATTATTAATGTCAATTCTTTTTGTTTCATTAATGAAAATATCAACAAAATTTTATATTATAAAGTTATGTTAGTTGTTTGCAGATAGTATACTTGGAATAAAACATTTTATAGTTGCTTTGTGAGCTCTTGGAACAAAAACTTCTGGTATAAAATTGGACAGCGTACGTACAAGAAGTCAGTCTGTGTTGGTATGGGAGATTGCTCAGAAACTGAAGGAAATTCTGAAATTGGCAGGTCAAATGTTCTCTTGGCATAGTCATCCTATTCTGTTTGAATTCACTTTTCTCATTAAAAATAAAAGTAAAATTTTGCATGAAACTGCTTTGCAGCTAATTTAGAGAAGAATCTTTCATGTGCTTATTTCTAAGAAAGGCTAAACACTTTTGGCTACTGCTGAAATGAAAGTCAAAATTGTTTAGTACCTCTCAGGACTGAGCTAAGAGTAATTAGGGGTGATTGCACATTCAGGCAATAAAGTAATGTCATCTACTTAGTGACCTACTATATTTAATAAATATAGATGTCCCACAGGAAACTCACTGCATATCTTTCACCTGAGAATAATCAGTAAATTAAAAACAAGAAATCATTGCATCTTGAAAACTTAGAGTTCTTTTCTTTTTTAGTACATAGATTTTTTTCCTTGTTTCTGTTTCTTCAGTAAGTTTAATTTGGAAGAGGAAAAATATATGACTGATATGTTAAAATCAATCATGCTAGAAAATGCAATATTCAAAAAGTTGTCCCGATATTCTGGGAAAAAATCTGATGACAAAATGTAGTGCAATGATTAGTACTCGTTTGCCATATTGATGGCAGAAATATTTGGTAGTTCAATTTTACTCATGATTATAAATAGCTCTTGACTTCACTGGAAAGTCCAGCTATATCACATCTTTTGAGATAACCAGGTTATCTTGCACATGCAGCTTAAATTGCATCCAGCAGAAGGGCATGTGACATGCATAAGCCACTGTCCCAATCACAGTGCAGTGCATATCATTTGCATCTCACAGAACATATTTATCATTTTATGCTAATATAAGATATGGAAATTTTTCAAAGAAGTATAGCAGGGGTGTTTGAAATCTTCTTATTGTTAGTCACTGGATTAATTTATTAAGCATGGACTCCAAATCCCTGTTTCAAGCTCAGGCCCTCCAAGGGTAGGCACACATGTGTGATAAGTGCCTGGGAATCTCTTGATTACAAAGGACACAGGACAGAGGGGAAGCTGCCAGAAACCTCTGTTTTGTTAAAGGCGGTGATGGTAAGGAGGATGAAAACCTTTGGAGCTTGTATCCATAATCAGCTGCTGATGGTTTGAGCTGAGGAACAGCAGCTCCAAGGGGGTGAGCTTCCCCAGTGAGAGGCGTGAACTGGAGGAAAGGAGCTAGGGAGCCCTCAGCCCCTATTACCACACCCTGTCTGGTCCCTCAGATGGCACAGGGGCCTTGGACTACCCCCTCACTGCTAAAAAAATGGAACCAGAGGAGGTGCTCAGCCTTTCAACCACTGGGCACAGGCTGCCCATGTCCACCCTACACACTTGGCTCTACATCTCTTCCAGCTGCCCAGTGGCATTCCCATGACCCCAGCTCACAGCTGCTGTCTGAAGTGGCTCCCAGGGCCATGACATGGTACAGGAGGGCTGTCTGAGTGGCCAGTCTTCTGGGACAGTAGTGGAGGCCATGTCTGGTGGAGGTAGTGCTGGGGGATGCCCAGTGTGTACTTGCGTATGGGTGATCTCCAGCCTGAAACCTTGGCCCTCTTATTTACCAGGTAAGAGATTCTTAACCAAAGTCTTAGGTTCAGCCTGACATTTTTTCAGCTGTCACCTTGTGTTCATGGAAAACCTGCTGTAAAAGACGACTGCTTTGTGAAATTGCATCAAATACAGATTTTTACTGTTTGTCATTGGATTGTATTTCAGTACTAAATCACATCAACTCCAGAAAAGTATCAGGAAAAATGGAAAACGTTGCTGCTGTCATCCCAAGTTTTGTTTGCAGTTCTTTACATTAAAGCTCTGATTCTGCAAGAATTTTGAAGTTGATCTTGTTCTTGTCTGTGCTAGGTTTCAGGAATATATTGTTAGGTACTCAATCAGATCTTGGTTTTGCATGTAGTATGTTAATGTATGTAAAATGTAATGATTGTAAAATCATCTTTTCTAAATGGTGTTCCTAGGGAGGCATATCAGCCCTTCAAACCATAAGATTATAATTTTCACTGTAGCCATTCTGCATTTTGTTACTATTTGCATGCGTTGACATTATGTCTTTAAAAACATATTTAAAAGGACACAAAATTTTAAAAATCAAGCAGTAAAACATAATTCTGTTTCTTTCTGGCAGTAATCTGTGCAATTTTAACTAGCTTCATTTGCATTTATGCACTGTGATCAGTCTTTAATTAAAAAAAAGCACACTTATTTTTGTTGTTCTTGTCAATGACCCTCTTTTACTGGAACTCTGTAAAGTCAGACACCTGGCATGGAAGCATGTTTCATATAGATTGTCCATTAGTGAACTCACTATTTGATTTTACCCTTGTCTTCAAGGGGTATCCAATGCTGATTCATTTCACATTGGGCAAGACTGATGTAATGCAAAATTATTTGTTTCCTTACAACCATTTCTTTCATGTTCATCATTTGTATGCTCAGTTCTTTCACAAGCAGCAATGAACTTGCCATACTTGTTTGCTGCAATGAAGAGTACTATTAGTCCCATTTTTCAGACAATGAACTGAAGCAGACAAAAATGAATGATAACTTCGACTACAAATTTTGGACACTGAGTGAAAAAAAGCAAGCAAGCTGATGCACGGCTAAGGATGCTTTGAGGAATGGCTTTGTGAGGTTAGCTAGCTATAAGATCTAGAAAGGAGACTCATGCCTTTCCCTTACCAACCACAGGGAGTGATCCTATTGATGCAACCACCTTGAGTAACTTCCACCTTAGTTTGGGGTCTGTCTTCTGGCACAGCACAGCTGGGAAAGGCAATTGCAGAGACAGTCTGGGTTTAGCCTCCTTTATCTTGGGATCAGGAAGAAAATAGGCTTAGAATGGCCAGAATTGTTGGAAATGCTATTTATCAACTGCTACTAAGCATATGCAATCAGATATTTTCTCATTTATTTATAACATGGCTATATATGTGCATTATACCCATCCATACACACAGATGCACAGCAAAAGACTTGCCCATCACACAAAGACTATTCAATGCCAATTTTCACTTCTTTGCCTCAAGACATCATACTGCCAGAAATTATTTACAAAACTGTTGAAGTAATCACTGGTAAATAGCATGATTGGCAAATAATATACTTTCTGCTGATTTTATTATTGAAAACAACCGGACAATTTATGCTAATGCTCTTTTGGAAATCAGACATGGAACATTTCAGCCCCAACAGTTAAATTCTGGAAGAGTTTTTAGTGACTTAAATGAAGGATTTCTAATGGGAAGAATTTGGCAGCATTAATTACAAAGAGCCTTCACTATTCAGTCTGAAATTGCTTCTCCTGAATTGTGAGTTGCAAATCACCTCCACCCCTAATTCTTGCCAGAGTTGTAGTCCCTGGTAATAAGGGAACCCTGGAGTTTTAATTTTTTTACTTGGATAATGGGGGTAGAGAGGTTGAGTAACTCTAGTACATAATATTTGTATGAAGAACCCACTGCTAAAAGCATATATGGAAGTATTTGGGGACACATTAGGAAGCAGAAATTATTTGTATGTACAAGGTACCCATGCCTGTAATGAAATTTTTCAGTTTAATAATCTTTCTGGAATGAGTAGGAATAGTGTTATCTGTTATTTGCATAGTTGATAACTTCCAGCTATAGAATCAGTGTGTTTACAGTTTTGGTTTGGTTTGATTTTAGTCATATGAATTTAATGTGAGAAAGACACAGACTTGTGTTAACATGAATGCTGCCACAAATCAAAAAAAACCAGTGTGTACTTGCCAGGGCAAATAAGTTACAAAGAGCGTATATGAAGGCATGTGTATGATTGTGATACAAATGGCTTGGGTTGTTTTTTTTTACTTTGCTCATAGAAATACCAAATGCAACAATGCCATTACTTTTTAAATAAGTTTATAATTCTGGTAGCCTGGGCTTAATAAGAAAGCCAAAGGGCCTCACCTTTGAAGGGTTTCTTTAGCTTCAGGTAAAGGCAGTATTTCATAGAATCCATACAGGAACTATTTTAACAGCATGGGGCTAAAATGGGCTTATTTTTACATCTTTAGGAATTTTCAGTCACTTTGTACCTGTTAATTTCACAGTCACATTCCAGTTACAACCTGTCCATAAAAGCTGGAAAATACAGCATGGAAGACATTATTATGTATTGAGGTATTCATTAGAACATTTGGTGTGTGAATTTGGGAGGGGGTGAGGAAGTGAAACATTTCCTTACACTTGCAAGACATGAGCAAGTGTAAGGAAAGGTTATGCCAGCACACTGTAGAAAACAGATTTTCACTATGGGCACAGTCATCCCCCAACTGTAGGTGTCGGGGGACAATGGAAAAGCTGGATTTTTGTGATTGGTAATGCAGAATTAATTGGACATACCATAAGAGTCATCTTGAGTCCTGTTTTACTAGTGTGGTGGTAAAATAATTGATATTTCAGAGTATTGCTATTTGAGAGTTCTGGCTAAGAAGTTCATCCTAAGTAAAAAAACAGTCCTTTCAACTAGGAGCTTGCAGCCTGTTTGTTTCCCCTCTCCACTGCTAATTGAAGGCGATACAGGGTATACCTGATAATAAAGGCTCCATGTCCTTATTTATTGTGAGTCCTTCTTGGAGCTATGGCAGCTAGCAAGCTACTGAAGATGTCTGTCCCTGTTAGAAATGGATACTTGAATTTGTTAACACCACAATGACCTTTTTTTCTCACATCTTTTATTTATCTTTTTTTTTTTTAATTCCCTGACATAGCCTGTATTAGAATGATTACAGGCTGCAATCACTTAGCCGAGCATAGGGGAGCAGTGAGGGCAATACTGTCCACGTTATCTCACTGTGATCAGTTATTAAAGCTCCTGTCTGACCTGTTCCAAAATGTACTTGTGTTATTACACACTTGGATTGTCTAGATCTCTCACTCCAACCTGTTGCCCCAAACTTTGATAGTAACAAGGTTTTTATGATGGAAAAACAAGAAAGTCACTTGTATATTAAAAAGAAAAATCTGCTTTGTTCCCCCCTTTTCTTCTTCAGTTTTAAGTCTTTTAGAGGTCCTTTCATGGCATTTCAGTTATCTTTATCCTCAAGAATTCAATTTTTTAGCCCAAAGGAACAACTTTTAAAGGTACTATTTTTCTTAACAAGGCCACATCCGCTCTGAACAGAAACATATTACTTGGAATTTATAATGTAATATTGTTTCTCTGAGTCATCATAATGAATCCACATCAGTTTATTATCACTTACACTCATCCCCAATACATTATATAAATGATGTTGGGTAGCTTGTGTATCTGAATACTAAAGTCTACCCCACTGCTTCTGTTGTCCTGTCCTCTGTTGCTTAAGATAATAATTGCTGCTGCTCCTGGGCTAGTGCTGTTGTCACTATACTTGTACCTATCATGACATCTACTCAGACAGTATGGAACTGGGTACATTTTAGATTTGTAGATATTATTATTTATGATTAGAATATTTACATGTCTTGAGGTACAACCCATAAACATAAGAGTTTATGTTCATGCTTATCAACACAAAAAACCCATCATTTTTTCTTTAAATTGAAAGGTCTCAGTTTAAAATAAGTACACTTTTCTTTAAAAATGCTATTTATATTCATGACAATGAGAGTCTGTTCTAAGGCCTAATTTTGCTCTTACTATTCTCAGATGTTAATGAGTTCAAAAGTGCATTTTTGCCTAATAAATTTTCACATTGTATAATTCTTTTAGAAAAGAGGGTTTGTTTGGTTGTGGTTTGTTGAGTTTTTTAAACATTGGTGCTTTTTTAGTTTCTCCTGTATTGGATGAAGCTTTCCTGAATTACTTCCAGTGGAATTTTCAGTTGTGAGTTGCAAACACAATATTTTCTTCATTTGTGTTATTTCATCTAAAGCTTATAGACTGAGTTTAAAAAGCAGAAAAAGGAGTTTCTGTCTTACAGTTTACAAACTCCCAAATGGACAAGAAAAACATCAGTTGGATCTGAAAATTAAAGAATATATAGACATATTTTTGACAATATTCCTGCATGTATGGCTGCTTTCCAGAAGTGCCTCGGCATCTTAATGGCACTGATTTTGATGGGGAAAAAGCAGCTGCAGTAATTCTGAAACCCAGCAAGGTAATGAACTGCTTTATTAGGCAGCAAATACCTTGAGAAGTGAGACTCATGATGACCAGAAGCAATGTGTTATTTCACTAATTACAATTAATATTTCTTTTTGCATAATAATGTGTTTTTTAAATACAAAACGTAGTCTAAAACTTAATTTTCATGAAACAGCAATAAGGGGTCTTTATTTTACCTGTAGAAGCCATTTTAACAGGCTCTTTCTGCATATTCTTAAATCTTTAGTTCCATCTTTCATCTGAATACTGCTTATAAAAATCTGAAGACAAAATAATCACCAGAAGTGTGTCCATCACTATTACCTGATATAAATACATATATATATATGTATGTATGTATATCTGTACAATTAATCATCTAAATAAATGTACATGGGACAGATAAAAAAATGTGAACATGTTAAAAATACCAAGTTCCACATAACTGTANATAAAAATCTGAAGACAAAATAATCACCAGGAAGTGTGTCCATCACTATTACCTGATATAAATACATATATATATATATATATATGTATATCTGTACAATTAATCATCTAAATAAATGTACATGGGACAGATAAAAAAATGTGAACATGTTAAAAATACCAAGTTCCACATAACTGTAACAAAAATTGAGAATGATCATGCCGAGCAATGAAAATTGAACTTTGTGGTCTGCTCTGAAGGTGCCCATGGTTAGAGGTGCTGTAGAATGCAGCCCAAGCAGGGCTGTAGCCCAGCTGTGCAGCCAGGACACTGCCAGCTGCATCCCCCTGGGCTCCAGGGAGCACAGCCTGCCTTGGAGTGGTCTGCAGTATACACAGGCCTGGGGAATAACAAGCCAATTTTCACTTTTTAGCTTCAAAAGGACTTTCTTTTTAGTAAATCACTCAGGGTTATTTTTAATATTTTATTCTTAATGACATCTCTTTGGGGACACAGAAAGGTAAAAATCAAGAGACATTTACTATTTATACAGCTACTCCATGCTATTGCTCATAAGGAGCAATTTAAAATGATAAATCATTATTCTGTTAATCAGATATAGACAGACAACTTACTGGACTCCTTCCAATAAACACTGAGACATGCACCAAAATATCAGAGTGTAATTACTTGCATTATGTATTCCAATTAATCTGAAAACAACTGAGTCTGTAAAGATCTCATCCTGATAATTTTTACTCACATAAACCCCAATATTATTTATAGAATTGGTTGTCCTCTGTTTACTTGATTAAAATATGGACTAATCAGGCACTGCTTTTCCAGAAATAGTTCTTGACTATGATAATTTGCCATCTTCTGAAATTTTCTTTATTTAGCCAAAACAAATGCATATTTTACTTCATGGCAATACTTTAAACTTATGTCTGCTTTGGAACCAATGACTTAACTAAAAAAAATTTAAACAAAAAAAGCCATTTTAATATGTGTCTGAAGGTATATTCTCTTGTGTGAACCCATGTTCCGATATTCTGAAGTCGTCTTGTTGTTTGACCACAGTGCTTTTCCAATTAGCATAATCATATTTTTTATTTTGAAGATTATTTTACAATGAATTCATCTTCACCTTTGACATTGCTTCAATCAGGAAAGGAATATGTGGCTGTTGCAGGCATATAGCTGTTTCTGACCCTGTATTGTCAATGATTTAGACATTTTTCTTTGTCTTTCAAAAACAATGACTTTTCTGTCTTTTTTGTTTCAAAACCAGCTCCCTTCTTCCTTCAAAATGGAGATTCATTTTTGCATATTTGGAGTTCTCCATAAAGGGGAAAGAAGTTTCATGAAACTCAAAATGTTGTAAGATATTAAAATGTTGGCTAAGAATTAATGTAGCGTATTTTAAAAAAAACCTTTAGCTCTCATAAAGGATTGAAAAGCTAAAGGAAGAAGCTCAATTGCACTTCCCTGGAAAATATGTTGAAAGTGATGGAAGAGAAGCATATAGCAAAACCTGAGCTTTGGGATGATCAGAGGAGGCCAAGAGCTTTCTCCACCCTTGGGGCATTTGAGTAGGTGAGGTTCAGTCTTGATGAAAATTGGTGCAGTGTGTGGGCTCGCAACAGCCCTGCTTTGGTGGGCTGGGCTCTTCCTGGGCAAGGCAGATCACCTGGTACCTGCACAGACAAGGTCACTGAAGACATGGATGTCTTGCCTTGGTGGCCAATGTGCAGTAGCCGTAGAGCTCTTCTGTGGAGGGAGGAAGGATACAGATTTTGCCTACTCCTAATCTCCCAGCTTCCCCAACACTGAATTAATTAATTATGCTTGTAATCCTCTCCTCCTCTGTTGGTTTAAGTCTTCTCTTCTGACCTTCTCCGTTTTGGCCCCTTCTTCACTGGCACCATGCTTCATTCACTGCTTAATTACTTCACTGCACTTTGTGTTCTCTAGTTTGAAGCCCCTGTTCTTTGTTTTGTCATATTCTGATAGTGCAAATAATCCTCTTCCTTTGAAGGTATTTGTGTTCTGTGATCTCGTCTCCCCTGAGCCTTCTCTTTGGCAGGCTGTAGAAACTGAGTTTCATCTGTCTAACCTAAGTCACTAAATACTTTTTAATTATGTTTTCTCCGTATGTGTTTTCTGTTCTTTCATGGCACTTCCAAGCTGTGGGGAGCAGACCCAAAATAAGGTCCCAGTGCACTTACCTGCATAAAGCATGCCATATCCTGTATTAGTTTTACAAAATAACAGTGTACAATCACTCATCCCTCGTGAACTTTTACTGCAACCCTTCATGTGAAGGAAAGCACCAAGGAAAAGGGGTATTCATTAACCTATCAACAATTTGTCGATTTAAAATCTCTGCCCTTGGTTTTTGGTTGTGCCTTGTCTAAATTTCACTGGCTGAACACATTGATTCTAATGAAGTTTTTTAGTGGCTTACATTGACTGATTTAGAATCTTTGTCTCTCCTAAATATTTTCTTACAGATGTAAAGTTGATGGAGAATCTTGTGATTTGTGGCAGTAAGGTAACAATAGAGAAGAAAACAACCAGAAATTGTGAGGCTCCTTCATGTTCTGGATCCTTCTCAGCAAGGGACTGTGTAATAACTTACAGAATGAGTTAATTGAAGAAGCTATGGAAGTACAGTGATCCGAAAATGTGCAATGGTCTCTGATGTACAAAGGTACTGTCTGCAAGCACTAACGCCTCAGCTGGATTTTCCTCCATCATCTTTTCTGCTATTCATTTTTGACCCTGATGGTTTAATCAGTGCCACGTGGACTGAACTCTTCGTGTACCTCAGAGAGGGCTGCAACAGCAAGTTGCAAGAGGCTCATGGTAATGACTGCCATTCAGCTCTGTGCAATCTGGTTTTACTGGAAATTATTTGTTACAGATACATATCTCGAATCATCCATCATTTAAAATCTCTCTTTGTCTGAGAGATTTTGCATCCACTAGTCATGACTCCAAAAGTTAAAGAGTAAAACCTGTGCCAAAAAATACCTCACTTTTTTTCTGCACATCTTATTGTTTAATGAGGATTTCTGGAAAAATAAAAATAAACTTAGGACAATGCTTTTTCTAGAATACTTGTTTATCTCAGTACCTTCTCTTTTTGCTATAATATCATAAGTGATAATTGCACCCCTTGGGTACATCTTGGCTGATATCTAAACCACATCGAGAGCTGTTTTCATTTTACTATGAAAAATTGTTTGAAGTGAGAAGCTATGGATGCTTTAATGCCAGGACCACAAAATGAACTGTCAATAAACCTCTATCATTTAAAAAAGCTAAGTGATGCTGAGATTTATTAAATACCAAATATAATTTCACTGCTACCAAATACCGTGGACCCATTCTGTTACATTAAAAGCAAATGAGAAAATATAAAAATAATTAGCTTTATTCATTCAGAAATCTTATAGAGCCCAAATAATAACTCTGGCCTTGACTTAGTAGTACACAAAGGATCTACCCTCTGCCACAAGATTTCCCAAAATCTTGCTGCTACTAATAATCCTTAATGGCTTCAGTGGAACTAGAATTTCTTCCTAAGAAAGTTACTTTCTCCTGCTGTTACTGCAAAGTCCAAACAAAAGAACTGCATTAAAATTACATTGTGCTTTCTAACACAAATGATAATATATTTTGTAGGTTTCTCCATAAGAGGTAAACAGCATGGATGGATCTTCCCTACTCCTCACAGGAAAGACAACCTGAGAATCCCTCAAGGTGCAGTAGGCAGAGTACAATAAGTTGTGAATAGTCATCTGACAAGGAATGCCAACAGGCAAATACACTGGAAAACACCATTTGGCTGTAACACAAGTCCTCAGGGGACAGGTAGGGAAAAATGAAGGGAGTGCAACATGCAAATTCATATTTGCAAAAGGATCCTCTTCCAAGCCTGGGTCTCGTTTCATAAAGCAGTTCAGGATATCCACAATTGCCTCACAAGCTTTGTGCAGGCTCTGAACAGAATTGTGTTAGTTGTGAAGAAGATACTCTGAAATATAAATGCTAGTAATTATTCTCAGTGCGTCTCCTCTGAAATTATAGGCATTTCTAACTGAACAGAGTTGAAATAGTCTTTACATGCTAGTCTAAATAAATTCAGATTTACTATGGAAAAAAATGAAGTAGCTTTTCCTTATGTACAAGACTCTACTCTGTGGATTTCAAGACAATGGTATGCAATTCCACATTCTGTTCCAAATTCCATTCCTTTAATTCAACACAATAATTTATTAGAACATGTTGCAATCATTTTTCTTTCCTGTCCTCCTCCTGGAGGAGGGGACCAAAGAAGAAATCCCATGCAACCAAAGTTTGTGATTAAAAGTATTTTTTTGACATGACATTTTAAAATGATTTTTCCACAATCCTTCACTTTGAAGATATTTTTTTCCTTAAGACTTCTGACAAGAGGTCAATGCAAAAGGTGGCTGAGCAGAGTAACTCCCCAGGATCTGGAAGCTGTAGACTGCCTTTCCTGCCAGTGCTGAGCCCGGATCCAGCACACTGCCAGTCAGCTGGGCACTGTCTGGCATCACTCTGCAGTCCCAGCTCAGGTCGTCCACAGGGACAAAGCATCTCTGCTTTTTTTGTGCTTTGGGGATTTTCTCTTTTTTTGCTACAAGTTCCAAAACAATCACATTAAAAAAAAAATCAAAAAGCACAATAAAAATTTTATATATTTTAAATATTAAATATTAGGGTTTGGTAAACTGAATTACCAGAAAAATTGTGGATTTTTTCAACTCATTTTGTATGCAAGGAGATAGAAACTTGTATCTGATGTCAGCCTTTAACAGGTTGCTTGGTGCAACAGGAAAATTTTGGAAGTGTCTCTAGTCACAAATCTCAAGAATGTGAAAGACAAGGCCAACAATCTACATCTGTGATGCAACAGTCCACTATTTGTCTGCTAAATAATGATATGTTATAGAAGCTAATCCAATGCATACAACTCTAAGAGTATGAAAAGAAAGATGCAAAACAAGTATGGTATGAAATGTGTGCTGGGCAGTCTTCTGAGGAGTGGGAAAAATGTGAAAAGAAAATACACTTTTATATTCGGAGCAGTCTAGTTCTTAAAAGCCATCTGAGCAAAAAATCTACTATTAGCTGCCCTATAAAGAAGAATGGGAAATGGGTGGCTAAAATATGTGAAGAGAACAATAGTCTAAAAGCTAATTGCTCTTATTTCCATATAATTCAAAAATATAAAATTACCTGAGCAAAATGACAGAATTTATTCCTAGCCTTAGAATAACCTAAGGATTACTTGTTTCCCTATTCAAGAAAAGCTTGCATAGGAAAGTTGAAACAGGAGGCTCGTGTATGCATTTCTTTCCAGGGTGAGGTTTGCCATTCAATGGTACGTGGCTCTCAAGCCTGAGCAGGGACAGGCCATATCTGGAGATGCACCCTTCCCCTGCACAGGCCCCAGATGCCCCACCACAGCTTGAAAGTCAGCACCCTCTTTTTATACTTTTTATATAGGAAAAAATACTGTTCTCCCCAAAAGCATCCTGGAGTGGGTCTTCGTGCCAGAATAGGTGTTGTACTGTCTCCCCCACAACAGGGGTGTTTGGGGTGACTGAGAAGCCAAAGGTTCATGGTGCCACAGCTTCCCTCAGTGCTGATCCAGCATCCTGAATTGCTGGGTCTCTGCTTTGTCTCACAAAAGCAGAGGACGGCATCTCCTGCCTTAGCAGGAGGCTCCAGTAGCAAGAAACTCTGTAACTGGAAGTAGCAATTATACTCAATACTGGCAGTGCTACATAGCAGGACTTCAAGTTTAATACCTCAAAAGTTAGGACAGTAAGCATCACTCATATACCCATTTGAGTCCTGAAAACCTCCAGAAATGGAGAATGTGCAGCCTCTCTAGGCAGCCTCTTCCACAGTGTGATGGGGAAAACTTGTTCCCTCTCAACTAACCTGAATGTCTCTTATATCAAATTATGCCTCTTGTTCCTTGTTCTCCAGCCATATACCACTATGAAGAACCCTCCCATAGGTGCTGGGGGGCTACCACAGCTCTGTCTCTTCCAGGCTCACCAAGCTGGTTCCTTCCCTCTGTCCCCAAAGGGAAAATGCTCCAGCCCCCACCTGGCCTAGAGGCCTCTGCTGAACTCAATGCAGTTTGCCCATGTTGTTCTTTGTTCAGTGTCTGGATAATCCCTTCCCTGAAACCACTGACTAATGCAGCCCAGGAGAGTTCCCAGTCACCTTCTCCTTCATGTGCCGCAAGTACAATCCAAGAGGACTCACTGAATGATTTGCTGAGGAAACAACAGTAGGCTGAGCAGTCTGCAGTTCCCTGGGTTGGTTTTGTGCCCTTTTGGAGATGAATGAAACATTTTATGTCAAAGGAAGAGAGTAGAGGGAGTAAAATAGAAGAATGGACCACTTTAAGCTCTGGCTTCCAGCTTTTCAGCTTACAGATTTTCAGCTAGATCAGAAAGAACCCTGAAAGATCCATGAATTGTCTTCTGGAATGTGAGAATGACAAATTTGGTCAGATTATGACTCTGCTACATAGTGCTAAATCAAATAGTGATCAGTATAGGATGCCTAGGGTTTGGGTATTGGGAGGAATATGAATGAAGGGTTCTCTTGGGTGGAACACCATCTGGTACCCCAGGACACCATCTCATCTTCAGCAGTCATTGAGTTTGGACTGGTGGGCTCTCAATTGCACCTAAACCACTCTGCTAAACAGTCCTGGTAATCCCGTTGTTTACAAACTCATTAAACTTCTTTATAGCTCATTATAACTTTGGTAACAATAAGTTGCATAATTAAATTCACTGTTATGTTGGAAAAATGCTTCCTCGTGTTTGACTTCAACATACAGTTGGGGGCGTCTCATAGCTCTTATGTAACAGGAAACAATGAACAATTCCCTGTTCACCTTCTTTCCACGTTGTGCAGTTCTCTTAGATCTCGTCAAAGCTGCTCTTGAGCATTTTCTTTCCTGATGAACTTCCTTTGGGATACATTTCATATGTCCATCTGTCTCTCATCCCTTTCCCATGTGTCTCTCCTACGAACACCAGTTTGAGAACTGTTTACAAAACAGTCCACAGATCTCCTGGCAGACTCTTAAGCAAAACACAGCCTCTAGCCAAAGTCTGTGTTTTGGAAACTGTTTTTCTCTAGTAAGTATAGTTTCCTTTTTATTTGATTATCTCCATTTGCTAAATGTGGTTAGCTAGCATTTTACAACAGCTATATTTCATCAGCTGGAAAGACAAGAGAGACTCTTGTGCTGTATTTGGAAATGGGAGCAAAACATGTCAGGAATGACCTTCACCTAGGCCTTTCAAGTTTTTTTGTATTCAGAGGGCTCCCCACATTCCATGTCAAGATGACTACCCCATGGAGGCCATTGCTGCCACTCAAGAATTCAGCTGGGAGGCTTTGGAGGAGTGCTTGGAGATTGGGAGGGAGAAGGAGGACAAGGATACTGGGTTGTGAGTGCCTACACACAGCACCTGCTCGCATCTGTCCTCTGGGCTGTGGGCATCCTGCCAGAGCAGTGCCTGCTCACAGTCCTGACTGCCTCATTCCCTCAGGAACTGAAATCATGCTTTTCACACCATCACCTTTGCCTCTGCTTGAGGCTGGGTGCAGCACCTTTGCTGTGCCAGCACCAGGTGCCAACTCTTCCTCTGTATCAGTGTTCCTGCAGAGTGCAAGACAGTCTTAAAATATTACCCTTGGTGCAGTCAGTATTTTGGTTTTAGTGACCTTAGTATCAATAGTGATATAAATCAGTGCTGGAAAATTATTTCTTGCTGTGAAGGGAGAGTTTCAGCACACTGAGGTGATGAAGCAGCATGTCCAGGACCAACTGTACCCACAGCTCTGTGCACTGCTTTATGAGTTTTTAGTACCCATCATATGGCAGAGAACCTAATTTCCATTGTTTTTATCATATGGAACTGCAAAGGTGCATTTTATTCTTTTATTAGCAAGCCAGGTCCACCAATAATTTTAAATCTGTGGGGAGGATTTACTTTGGGGGTAACTTTTCTAGTCATTTAGTTGCATGTGTTGTTCCCACAAAGCAAACTCCTTTCCCTGTATCTCGTCCTGTCTCCGGTAAACACAAAACCCACCAACTAGAGACATTATTCTAAATAGAGCTGGAAAAGGACAATGTATTGTTTCTTCCTTACAGTGACCAATAATGGTGATCAAGTATAAAAAAGGAAAGAATAACAAGGCAAAGCTACTGATTCTGTCCTGGGTGACATTTGGTTTTAGTCTAGGCTTTGGGAAACGTAGAGCATTTTCCTCAAGTTTCTCACATTTTGTGTGTATCTAACTTATTTCTCAGGTTTGAGTTTGAGCAGAAGTGTGGGTCTTCAAGACACGTGTTTGTAATTTGTGGGAGCACAGAACCAATAGAGAACTTTCTCAGATAAAGCCTCTGAATTTTCCATTTTAACTTCTCCTTAATATGTGAATAGTGAAGTAAAGTTGGGGCTGTTCAGCCTGGAGAAGAGGAGGTTGTGCAGAGACCTCATAGCAAGCTCCTGGTGTCTGAAGGGGGCCTGCAGGGAAGCTGGAGAGGAACACTTCATCAGTAACTGTAGTGATAGGACAAGGAGTAAATGGGTACAAAGTGAAAGACAGTAGGTTTAGATTAGATGTTAGGAAGAAATTCTTTACTGTGAGGGTGGTGAGACACTGGAACAGGTTGCCCAGAGAAGCTATGGATGCCCCATCCCTGGGAGTGATCAAGGACATGTTGGATGGGGCTTTGAGCAATCTGGTGTAGTAGGAAATGCCTGTGCCTGTGGTGGTGGAGTTGGAGCAAGACAATCATTGAGGTCCCTTCCAACTCAAACCATTCCAAGATTCTATGATTCTATATCAACACTCATGTTTTCTCTTCCACAAATAAAGCCTTTTGTTTTCTAGCAGCTTCATTGCTGTGACAAGCCACACAGATGGATAGTGTCTGGATCTAGAAAATTGATACTTTTCTATTTTCACAATAAAAGGAGCAAGCTGAAGGTACTTAACGAAGTTGATGTGCATTTTCTTTGGCAGTACTGTCAAAACTTTGAAGATCTTTCACATTCCTTTGATTCAGCCATTTAGCACAATGTATTAGTTCTCTTTAATACCATTATGTGCTTGAGCTTTTTTTCTTCTCTTATCCAGACTTCTCTTCCAGTGGGTGCAAGCCTTAATTGTGTAAAGTTAAAGGAGGAGGCCATAACACATCCTTTTTCCCAGATAGCCCTGAGAAGATAAGAACATTTACCTATGGCTTACTCCACTCCAGCACAATCTCTTACGTACTATGCTGAAAATATGCACTCAGGCAATCTGCATAAGGTTTCTGTGAGTGCTCTGGACAATGTTTCTGACTAGATCCTCAGCTAGTTTAAGTCGATATGTGAGTGTAGACCACACTTTAAAATTATTTCAGTTATGTTCAGTGAACATGTTTATCTCAAATTTAAACAAAGCTGAAAGATGGCCAAACTTCACAAGCTCTATGAATCGAGAACCCATTTATTCCTACTTAAGTGATAGAAATTTTAAAGCTAGTTAAAACTGTTATGCAGCCAAATGCTTTTCATCAGGCATACTTAAAAACCTGGTTTAGAAAAGCTTCCAGTATATATTCTGTCTCTCTGATACTCTGTAAAAAGAATTACTACAGTACAGAAAAGTTCCACAATTTTTAAGAAAAAAATAAATTAATTCCAGGGAACTCATATGGAGAAAAAAAAAGTACAATTTGATTTAAAATAAATTTTAATGTGACCCATAAAATTACAAACTTACCAGTTAAAGAAACTGACAAATATTTAGGATGTGCTTTCTGTAGGCAGTTTTTCAAATTATGATATTTTATTTCAAAATTTATCAGTTTGGAGTTACAATTCTTATGTAGTGTTGCTCTTTAAAGTAATTCTATTTGACTATATTATGATGAATGCTAATAGGAATACCATGGGTATTTTGGAAAATATTCTCTATAGATGTCTGTATGCCATTGTGTGTATTGCCACACCAGGTTAAATTCAGTTAAATCCTATCTCATAACCCTACAGGTGATTTTATTTTCATTTATGATTAAAAATTATTGATGGTTTCTGTTTTCAAAATTTTTTAAGAGATAAATTTATAACCTTTAGTTCATATGCATCTTCATCTCTAATACTAGGGTTATAATTAATTAAATAGAAATAAATAATGTACACATTTCTTTTGTGTACTGTCTAATTGCACTTACTTTATACTATTCAAATTACACATGCTAATTTTTTTCTCTGAGATATACGTATCATTTATTTTCCACTTTGATTAGTTTTATTTAACAAGTAACTATTACAGATTTTACTTATTCACACCTCTGTTTTTCAATGAGGGTATTTTTCTCTGAAAACTACACTTACACAATTTTTCATGTGTAGCTATATATGGACCTGTACTGCTGGATAAATCAGAAAAGTTGAGGTATTCTCCTTCATCAACACTCTTGGTGGACATATTTTATTTTTAAACGTCTTGTAGAAAATGTGGATATAATTTAACAGGAAACAATCAGTTTAGGATTTAGACTTTGTTGGACCTTGAAAAGAGTTTGAGGAAACTACAGTACTTAATCAAAGTTCTTGAAGATCTTATTTCCTGAAGTATGAGAAAAAAAAGAAATCAATATTTTATTAAAAAAGCTGTTAACCACAAAGGTTTACATCATCCAGCACGAGTTTCTGAGCAAGAGAAAGGTGAAAAAAAACCCAAAAAACACAGACTCTGGTCTGTCCCCATGGAGGGCCTGGGCAAATTCCTGCCTCCGTGCTGAAAGTTTCAGTGTCCCCTGTGGCAGGGTGGGAACAGGAGGAAGCAGAGCCCCCACAGCCAGTGCCGCTGGTATTGCTGTCTCACTGCCACAGTCTCTCTCCCCCTGTCCTTCTGCCCCTGCCCAGCTTCTGCTCTCTGTTCTGCTCTGGGAGCAAGTAATAGAGGGTCCATAAAGTAAACTGAGCTTGTGCCTCTTTCCAGCAAGGATTACCTCTGAATTACTTCAGTCTCTGCAAAGGTTGTAGTTGAAACATTGTGTTTAAGTCCACATGAGTACAGGACTGTTGAATATTTAGTTTGTTCTATTATTTTCTCTCAAGCAGGACAGAATATAATCTGATGCATTTCTAAGTGACTGCACTATCTAGAAAGACATTTCCTATTCCCATGTGGAGCTGTTGTATACCGATTCTGAAGTACATGGAGGAAGATTTCTGCTTCTTTTAAATTCTTCTTCTGACATTTTTTATAGTCTTACTGTATTTGGAAAGTCTCCAACATGGAAACTGCTAATTCACAAATTTTTGTTGCGAGTTGTTAGATTTTTAGTTTTTGGCAGTTCTGAAGAATCAATCTTCAATCAGCAGCTTAGACATTTTCCCAAATGCCTATATTCAGACTGTTAAAATATTCTATATTTATGTATAAATATATATTTATATCACATATGCTATATATCAAACATAATTTGGTTTTGCTGGGTTTTTCTGAGGTCATTTGCTGTGGAAAGATCACAGTTCTGATCAATCTGTTAGATCTACAAGTCTTTCAGTGTTTTCTACTCTTTGTCACAGTTTTCTGTTTCATAGTGAATTATTAGGACCCTTTTATCCCTTGCCCCTTAAACAATGCCCTAGGCTCCCTGTCCTTGCACTAAAGCTAACTCTGGATGCTCAGCCTCAGGAAGGGAACATGCTTCCCTGGGGTTCACACCCAACAGTGCAGCAAGTATGCTCTCTTTCTGCTTTGACACTGTGCTGTTAGAGGGTTAGAGATATTTGACTTATCTTCCATTACATGCTGGGATTCTCCAAGATCCACCTATCTCTCAGCTCTCTGTTTGAATCCTTCACTGTGCACAGCTTTCTTGGCAGTCGCCTGCCTCTCCAGTTGCTTGTTGCATGGTTTTAGCTCCTTTTACCTTTCTGTTTGTTCTCTCAATCTCTAGTTTCACCTAAATGCCATGGAATACCTCCCCTATGATGTTTCCATCCATACCCCCCTTCTGGGACCTGGCTGCAGTGTTTTATGGCTTTCACTACTCTAGGTACCACATGATGCTGTTGTCCACATGCCTGTGATGACAAGTGAGAGAATTGCAGAAGTGAATAACCAGCAACTTCTCTACACCATTCCTCATTTCATTCCCCTTAAATGTCTTTTTGCACATAATGAGTTCTGCTGGTTTAATATTTTCCCATTTGGAAGATGTTCCCACTTTTGGACCCCACTGTGTTTCTCCTACACCTGTACCATTTCTACAATGATTTTTTAAACAGCTGGATCTGAACTGTCACCAGTAAGGATAATTTCACACCATCCACACAACACTATAATTTCTGGTTTGACTTTTATTCCTTTCTTACGTACTGACACAGTCCAGAGGCTGGCTTGCTGCAATCACTTGGCAGAGCACAGGGGAGCAGAGAGACCAATGCTGTCCAAGTATTTGTTCCCTGTGATCATGGTTAATAAAGCTCCCTTCTGACCTGTGCTACATTGTACTTATGTTATGAAGCACTCAGTGAACCCAAATATGACACTTGACAAAACTATGTGTCCTTCTGACTGCTTATAAAAGTGAACTGAGTGCTTCCCCCAGACCTACCAGCAGTGACTCCTAGTTCTCTTCTCTGTATGGCAAAAGCCAATTTAAAATCCATTAATTTATATATGCCTGTTAAAAATGTTTGCCTCCATGTTCATTATTTTATATTTATTGACATGAATTTTGGTCTGTGTCATGGGTTGCAGAGCAAAATGTAACCAAAGTATGTTATTCTATCACCATCTGTTGGAACTACAGTGAGGTGTGGTGTAATCTTCTGTTACTAGGCCAGCTGATAAGAAACTAGCTAGGGCAGTTTCTTTATCTCTTCCATGACCCATCCTCCCTCCAGGGAGAGATCTTCTGCTCATGGGCCATTGAGTCCCACTGATAAAATTACATCATTTCATTGGGAAATGCTCCATCCAGGGGAAGGAGCCAAACCTCTCTACTTGGATAAAAACCTGAGATTTAGGAC
This sequence comes from Polioptila caerulea, assembly GCA_013397295.1. Lineage (NCBI taxonomy): Eukaryota > Metazoa > Chordata > Aves > Passeriformes > Certhiidae > Polioptila > Polioptila caerulea. The sequence goes on from VYXF01007948.1 coordinate 57,962, forward strand.
ACCAAAGCAGCCTTTTCCACTGGTCTCCCAGAGGAAGACCAGGCGCATCTGTCTCCACTGCACCTTCAGCGGAGGGCTGCACCTTTCTACAGGATCACTGCTCCAACAGAGACACATCTGCCACTCCAGGAGGGCTGCAGCCACCATTTCATGGGACTGCCACCAACACCCTGAGCAACAGGGTGTTAGGTTGTATTCTATCAGTGAGTTTGTTTTTCTTTATTGCTGAATTTTTATTTCTTTTTATTTTTGTCCTTCTAATAAAGAACTGTTATTCCTATTCCCATATCTTTGCCTGAGAGCCCCTTAATTTTAAAATTATAATAATTTGGAGGGGGGCGTTTACATTCTCCATCCCATGGGAGGCTCCTGCCTTCCTTAGCAGACACCTTAGTGTTGTTAGACACCTTAGGTTGTTCAAACCAAGACAGTCTGTTATCTTACAGCCTGCATATCCAGAGCCTGTTCATCAGACTAAATGTAGAAAAACATAATCTGAGCCAGGCACTGTGTGATCCCATTACAGGCGGCAGAGAGAAAGAGGCATCTCCAGGGCCATGATTCCTCCAAGTCTAATGTACATGTCTCAGACAGACCAGGGGAATCCAGCCTGTTTCTCTCCACTGAGTACAAAATGAGCCTCAGGTGGTTCTTTGTTTTTCTAACAGTTATGCTGTGGTTAGGTAAAATAAATTCCACCTGTTGTGAGCTATCTCTTTCACGTTGCAGACAGCCTTTGTTTATATTGCCCTAAACGATTTTGTATCATCTACAAACCCTGCCATGCTGCTATTCGCTTTTCTCAGATGATTTTTGTGTGAATGGGGCAGGCACACAAATCCACAGATACTGGTGGGACTGGCCTGGAAATCTCCCTTAAAAAAACCCAAAAAAACAAAGCACAAGAAACTCCCCATGACCATTTTTTCTTACCCTTTCTTTTTTACTGTAAGAGCTTTATCTATTTAACAACTTTTTGGGAAGGAGGTTCTCAAGACCTCTTCGGAAACATAAGCATGCCTTATTAACAGCACCGCCACAATCCATGCTCTCACTGACTATTTCCAAGAAGCTCAGTGGATTTATGATGTAAGATTTTCTCCCTACAGAAGTTCTAGGCTTTATTATAAGTTTTCTATGTCAGTGTTCCTATGTCAGCATTACACATCTTTAGGTGTTTGGACCTTTTCTAATTTTAATTTCCAAAACTGAGTTCACATCTACCTTTTAAGGGGAGGGTTGAGCAGTTTTAGCCGCTCTTTTACAACTCCTGGGAAATAACTTAGGGTTCTGCTGATTCATTCCTACCTATTTTATTTTTCTGTCCTAAATATTTCCCTATTACATTTAAGCTGCTCCTATTTGTTATCAACAGGAAAGCCCATTTGCCCTATTGATTCCCTGATTTCCCACAGCAAGTTTGAGAGAGATTTGACTCGCTTTTGCTTCTGTTAGCAAATTGTCTTCAAAATGTTTTTCCGACCTGACTCCTTATGATTTTACCTTTTGCCTACCACAACACAGTCTACACCTACTTCCTGGAAATGTGTCTTTGATGTGGCTCCTATCGATAAAATATTTTTTGTTTTGTTTTGTAAAAAACCCAGTATTCCAATCATAGTGGATTAGATTAAGTGAAGCTATGATCTACATTAGGCACATATCTGATTATTATGGTGAAGGTGTAGTTTGCCTGTTTCTGCTCACAGTCAATAGTTTTGGTAACAAGAAAGAGAGTAATTTCCATTAGTCTGAGATGGCCCAAGGTAGGCAGCAGAGGTATTTGTGCTCTGGTACCCTTCCTTTTCATGGCATTTTTAGAATGCTCTCTGTTTCATTAAAAAAAGGAAGAAACGCCTTCAATTTTTAAATTAATTGGGTTAATACTGTTTTCACGAGAGAGGAGATTTCTCAGAGGAAGGTCAATAACATAATTAGCAAAATATAATTAAGACGGTGGTGCTGAAGAACAAGAACCAAGTTGCTGGCCAGATGCTTCCCTTAGTACAGCTGGTGGGTTGGTTCTGTCTTTTGGCTAGGCTTGTGAAAAAGACAAAATTTAACAAGGAAAAGAAACCCAACCTCTTGGGTCTGAATATCTGGCGCTTGAAAATCCGCACGTAGTATGATTTGGTTTTCTAAACACTCAACTTTTTGCAACTTTGCATCATGAGCAAGCAAAAAAAGCATCATTTATGTTCTTCACTTTGAAAGTTAATATTAATTTGTACGCATATATATATATACACAATACATAATTAATGTATATGTATATATACAATTATGTATATTAATATGTATTAATAGACAATATTAATTTGTAGTATTCAGTGTTTTCAACTTGTCCTTTCCCCTGTATTTGCAGTTATGAGCCTGACTGAAGCCTGAAAAAAACTTCAGTATATAATATAGAATAATATATATAATATAATATAGTGTATATAATAGTATATATATATGCAGTATATATAATATAATATAGTATATAATATAGTATCCTCAAGGGAAAAGGCCATTCGTATAACCTGCTAATGCAGTCCATACTCTCAATTACTTTATCTTAAAGAATACTCTAATCTATGGGACATTTTATAGAAATAAAAACTTATTTTAAATAATAACTATATTTGAAAGTTTGAACTTTTGTTTGTTCATAGAGAGAAAAATCAAGAATTATCTAGTAAATTACTGGCAATGGGTTATTTTTCTTGCTCTATTGACGATCAAAACAAAACAATTGGGAAAAAAAAATTGGTATATTTTAGCAGACGTTTAGTGTGATGAGTCTGTTACCATTTCTTCCACGGTGATCAATTCCTTATGTTTGAAAGGCATTTTATGTAGTAACCCACACAAAAGAATAATTTTTAATCTCTGGAAACTACGGCCTGATTTAGAGCCTCAAACATGGCAATGAAAGTCCCAAGTGTTTTAACTCATCTTTTCTTAAAATGACTCCTGTGAATTCCTGAAATGCCAAGACCTGGTTCCACCCACACATTGTGGGTTTGGTTCTGTTTTTAGTTTTTAAAGAAGAGTTAATGGCATTTCATATACTTACTTGGCATCTTCAGACAAGGTACATCTGTATTTATCTCTTTGACAGATCCTGGAAAGGCAGGAGTTTCCCCACACAGTTTTATGGGGGCAAAGTAACCACAGCATTAACAGAGGGAATGAAATCTGTCTTACCTCCTCATTTTCATTGTTCAAACTCCAGGCTTTTTTCCATCAGAGCACAAGATGCAGCTAGCTTCTCACTCCTGCTAACTGGATTAAGACTAACAACTAATTTTACATACAGGAATGTAATTTTCCAGTTGCTAAGCACTATTATCTTTCAGCAGATTTGTTTTTATTAACAAGTGGAAATCTCTTTGTATTTTTTATTGTTTGTAACCCTTTTTCTTCATAGGATCCAATCCTCACCTGGGTATATCATTCCAGAAAGATTGTAAACTGCAGTAATTCAGTCAACGCAGAGTGCATCTTTAAGTGTTTGAATGCTCTAAATATGTTTTCCTGAAGTTCATTGATTAACACAGGGCTCCAGATTTTATTTAGTGGCCTGTGATTGTTTCTATAAATATGTTTGTAATGGTTTTAATTCTGGAAACCCTATGTAGGCATGGATGGCTGATGGACCATTACAAGTCATTGTCCATGGAGAAGGTTAATCCGACAAATCTTCTCATTAACCTGAATCTGATTATGTTCTTTATTATTGAAAGACAGATAATTTACATTTTCACAGTAAGGTTAAGGAATGAGTTTTTATATTATAAAATATGTCTATGTATTAAGCATGTGGGTAGTTTATATGAGAGTTTATTGAATAAGGAATATATTGTGCCAAAGCATTTTGTAGTGCTATTCAATCAGAAAAAAAATGTAGTACAAATAAATGAATAGAAGACTGTTCTTTTCCAGTGTACAAGTGCATAAAAATGACCTTGATAGCTTCTCTTCTTTTTTTTTTTCCGTTTCTGTGTTCCTATACTATCTTTTTTTATTCTGCCAATACTTTTTTCATTGTTTTATGTTGGTGTTTCATTTTCATTGGGCTGCACACTTGCTTAAATACATGACTTTCCATTCCCTCCAGTGGTGATCCCTGTATTACTTTGTCTAGCCTTTTCCCAGTCTTGCACACAACCCTAGTAACCTTATAGGTGGCACAATGCTGTCTCTGGGTAGTACGTTCAAATTTTTGACCCAGATCTAAACATTGTGAATTTATTTCTCAGATTAATATGTAAACCCCTATTTTTTTATCATATTTGGCAAACATGCTATCCCAGCAGGTATGTGGGAGAGGGAACGAGACTAACTGAGTCCAGCATGTCCTCTTTCTTTGCAGTCACTGGACTTTCCCTTAAGATTCACATTGTAGTGAAATCTGGAAGCAGTAGGATTTCCTAGCACATCCTGCATACTTACAGGGATATCAAGCCATAATTAAATACTTAAAGTCTTGTTTCTGTTGCTAGCTGACCCTGGCAGAATCATAAGTCTCTAGTCATCTACATTTCTGCCAGAAAAGTCCTTAATTTTTTGAATGATATGTATGTTGGGAACATGACCAACACCATCTCGTTGCTGAGAGTAACTAGGGGTTCTCATCTATCCACTAAACATGGTAATTTCTTCTGTTAGATCAATGTTTTGGTTTTTTTGTCCAATCAATGTTTTGTATCAAATAACTGAATAATCTTGAGAGTAGAAAGTGTAATTACATAGTCTTCCATGTCTACTCCAAGTGACTAGATTAAAGAGTCATTTTCTGTCTTACTAGCTCAACAGACCGGCAATCATTTAATTAAAACTGGAAAATTAACCTGAAGAACCTGAAGAATGACATACAGATATATGTTTCTGGCTGCAACAAGATTTAGATTAAAACTGTCTTGGCAGAGGTGAATGGGCAAGACTCTCCTGTCAGACCAGGATGGCAGTCCTCACTGCTCCTAGAAAGCAGGGAAACCAAGAAGGTTGCATCAGCAGCTTCCTGGGGCTGAGGGAGAAAAGGTTCCCCCCCCACCAGCTCAGTGCCAGCTAGATAAGAGAGTCCTCTATTCCTTCTGGTGGCTTTCCTAGATCCTGATCAGACATGTGGATGTCCCCACACATACAACAGGGAGCCTAGGAATATAACCCAGGGCTGGATATTTCTCTGTGGGACAAGATATCGGATTCATCCCGTGCAACAGTCAGCCTGAATTATTGCTCAGAATTCTCCATTCACTTCAGAGGAGCTCTGCAAGATCTTTGTTTCTGGCTAAGGTTCCCAAAGTTAGTGGGATGAAGCTGGCTGAAAGTGTCAGAAGTTCAGAATTGCAGCACTTGATATTGCAACTTCTAAAGGCTTTTGTGGACTGATCTGGTGGGGAAATTTTGGTTAGGTAAATGCAGTGGTATTTTATGATTGACTTTAATAGCCCTGGAAGTAATTTAAAGAATTCTGTAAAATAGCTAATACTGCTACTCTAGAAGTAGATATTAACTGCCTTTGGTCCAATAATATTGAGGGATCAAAGCCATTCCTCCTAGGTCTTGCTGTAATGAAAGATGGGGTTTTAACCATTCTTTAAAAGCAGTGAATAGTTTCAATTCTTTCTCTCCTGAAAGCTCTTTCTATCAGATGTATTTTGATAGAGTTAGAATCATGTCCCTGTTTTCTTACTAAATGTTCCTATTTATATGTTAAAAAAGCTGGCAGGTTTGCAAGTACTGAAAAAAAAAACCTCAAGGGGACAGCATTTTTTAAATGGAATGGGATTCAAAGTGAGAATTCATGAATATGCCTTTGGCTGGCTATGACTGCAATTCTTACAGAGATCTGTGACACTCTTATTCAGCAGAGTCCAGCTGGGAACTGGCATGTTGTGTCTGTGTAGCCCTTTGCTCTCTGCATCCGCAGAGAAGGAGGTCAGTCTTGAGCCCCGTGGAGGGGGAGGACATGGGAGCTCTGGAGCAGTTTGGGGAGGGGCTGTGGTTATAGCTGAAGAGTAGGCTCTCTGCAGGGGGTCATGAAACCTGGACCACTTGCATGAAACTGGGCTACTGTCAGCCTTTTATTTGGTTCCTGATGAAGAAACTGTGAACTGGAGAAACCTCCCTGAGCTCAGTACTGACATACACATCACTAGAAGTCTGTTTTGGCATTTGCTGGTTTCTTCTCTTTGAACAGTGACTCTACAGAGTAGAAATTACCATATTGCACTGTGCATCCTTAATACAGAAAGCAATTATAGTCACTGCCAAGTCAAAAACATCTGCCTGAGAGAAGATCTTGCAGGTCCGGGCCATGAAGCTGTTGCTGTGAGGTGGAGCATTGGTGGTTATTCCAGCACTGTTCTGTTATGTGGCTCAGTTCAGTTCTGATTGTGCTTCCATCTTGCTTTTTTTTCTACGTTCCCATAAACTGTTGGATGAAAAAGGCTGAGAAGGTCTGGAAGAACTACTGTCAGCTGCCACAGGTCAGATAAAGTGCTGTAGGGGCTATAGGGTGGTAGGAAAGATGGCACCAATCAAGATACTGGTCTAAATTTTTTTTGCCTGATTGAAAGTCACTAAAGCCTAAGAACATACATAAGTATAACTCATTATTATACCTAATGGGCAGTTAGTTGTATTGCATCAGCTTTCCTTTATGTTACAGAATAATTGGACAAAGCAGTCTCGCCATACCAACAGACATCATCTAAAAGCCAGGAAATATTTCTATATAGAGAGATGGAGGACCACAGCTGCTTGATTCAGAAAGTGAATTAAAAAAAGTAAATGTATGAATAGAGTCAATATGGAATGGAAGATGCACAAAATAACAAATGTTATAGAAAATCAAGGTCTCCTATTTATTCTTGAGCATAATGGCAAAACAAGGCAATTTGAAATGGAAGTGAAAAGCAGCAAATCCTGAGTGGTATATTATTAATTTATGGTATTGATTGGTGCATGCAAATGAAGGATTTAGTGAAAATAAAAGCAAAGAAAAGTCTGTGTATGGATAATGAGAAGATATAAAACCTGTTAGGGAGCACTGGATGACACATGCCATGGGAACAAAAGGCAGGGCCTTAATTAATTGGCAGTAGATTTCTTGTCCCTTCATTTTGGCAGTAATCCGAACAGGAGTTTCAGATAGCCAGATCATTTCTCTGGTCATGTGTTGCAATGCTGTGCAGGCAAGCTTAGGCATGATTTTGCTAAAATGCTCAGAAAGCATTTACATTTCCAGCTAAAATACGTTTCATGTGACTCCAATTGCATGTGCTGTGGACAGTTTGGTGTCAGCCACAGTTGCTTTTCACAGTCTAAGCAGTATTAAGGAACAGGAATTTGCCAAGAAACAACTGAAGAGGAGTACACTCATTCCTAAGGCAACTCCACTGACCTTGCTAGAGCTGACCCAAAGTTCAGTTTAGCCTTGATCTGCTTTTCTGTAGTTTGCAAGTTGTGTACCTGGAAAGCTGCTTCTACTTCTGCTGTTCTATCCATCTTTGTTCAAGGTAATAACAAAAGAAGGAAAAGGAGTTCAGGGAACGGCGACAAACGTAATTGGAACACATGAAAATTCTCCTATGAAGGGAGATTAATAAGGTTGGAGTTGTTTCTCTCAGAGATGAGACAAATATAAAGGAGGCAAAATAAAAAGAAATCTGGAAGGACTCATCCACATACCCCTTGCGACCCACGAAAGGGCTTTTAGAGGTCCACAAACATGGAATTGAACTAACCTGCTGCTCCCTGCCAGCTGGATATGCAGTTGGGCTTTCTGCCCTGTGCCTTTTGGGGTATAAAGGCTAAAAATCATCCATATAGGGGAGGAGCAGCTGTTTTCCCTGTTTCCCACCCAAGAGAAAACAGGAGGAGTCACAGAAAATTTGAGAATATTCCAAGTCAAAGGAAAAGGAGGTAGCTTTCCACAATACACAAACAGCCATGGAACTAGGCAATAAGTAGTGTTTGAAGGTATTATGGTTTGTAACAAGACTTTGCTGGGTTATAAGAGGTGCTGGTAAAGCTGGGTGCAGCTGTGCAGCCTAGGGGATGCTGGATGCTCCGTGGGTGGAAAGGGGGATACACAAAGGCTGGCAGTGAGCGTGCTTCCCAGGAAAAGGCAAGGCTGAGGAGTCTGAGGCTTCAGCCACACTGGGGAATCAGCTGCCTGAGTCTAGTCATAATCGTCTATCATCTGAGCTGAGAGAGCCAGCCCAGCTTGTGAACGTAGCCTGTGGTCAGTGTGGACAGCAGTATTCCCAAAGGGATGAAACTGGGTCAGAGCGAACACAGTTTCTCACACATTTGCAGTAGACAGGCAGCAGAAACAAGTAATCAGTTACCATGGTTCAGCTGGTGTTTAGTAACTCAGGGGTGATGGTGAAATATCACAAGACCAAGTCCTAAAAACATGCCACCTCGTGCCTCTGTATTTCACAGGCAGCAACCATTGTAACAATCTCTGAGGACTCACCAAACAAGTTCCCTAAGCAGCTGATGAGAGTGCTGTACTTTCTTAATAAATTCAATTTCATGTCAGTGTACTTTATTTCAGGAGTATTTCTTTTTTTGCTGCAGGGCTTCAGCAACAGTGCGGATGGAGACTGCCATGCCCTTGCTTTTTACCATGTGGTTCACTCACAGCACACCTGTGTTTGTGACTGAGCAAGCCCCAGAAATGGTATAAATCCATCTTTTGTGCCTGGGCTGGCTACTCCGGTGGGTTCCTTACTGCCCAGCAAACATCTACAGACTTGGCTGTCATTTGGAAAATGGGAAGGATCAAGGCAGCCCCTGGGACATTGCAGGGACCAACTCCCGGAGATGACAGTGGATCCCTGCTCCCAAGCCTGGTGAGAGATCTGAGTCTCTGAGGTTTTTCTTTCTAACTTCTCTTTCTTCCTTAGAGAGTCTTTGAATTCCAGTTAATTCTTCACTTAATATGAAGGTATTTACACTGATCACTCTTGTTAATAGCTGTTATATTATTGAATCTCCTGTGTTTGGAAGTATGATTTTGTTTTCAGAGTAAATTTAAATTTTTAAGTGTTCATGGGAAGAAAAAGTTATCAGACTAACCTCTGCACTTCCTAGCTGATGTTATACGGCCTTCTCTGATTAGCTTTTAAAAATTATTTTTAGTTTTTAAAATACACTTAATTTAGGGCTAGGACCAGGGCTGGGGGGCTAGGGCTAGAAATGGGGCTGGGGCTAGTGGGCTAGTTCTAGGGCTAGGGCTAAGTCTGGGGCTAGGTCTAAGGTTAGAGTTAGTGCTAGGGCTAGGTCTAGGACTAGGTCTAATGCTAGGGTTAGGGCTAGGTCTAGGGCTAGGTTTATTGATAGGGCTAGGGCTACATTTAGGGTTAGGGGTCTAGGGCTAGGGTTAGGTTTTGGATTAGGACTGTGTGACTAGTTCTAGGATTATGGCTAGGGCTAGCGTTGGGATCAGGGATAGGGCTCGGGCTTGTGCTAGGGCTAGAGTTAAAGGTTAGGGTTAGTGCTGGGATTAGGGCTGGGGCTAGCGTTTGAGCTTTCGCCTCAGCTGGGGCTAGGGCTATGTTTTTGATTATGGCTAGGGTTAGGGCTATGTTTAGGGCTAGGATTAGGGCTGGGGCTAGCGTTTGAGCTTTCGCCTCAGCTGGGGCTAGGGCTATGTTTTTGATTATGGCTAGGGTTAGGGCTATGTTTAGGGCTAGGATTAGGGCTGGGGCTAGTACTTGTGTTAGGCCTCGGTCTTGGGCTAGGTCTGTTGGGCTATGGCTGGTTCTTAGGGCTATGTCTATGTCTAGGGCTATGGCTAGGGTCAAGGCTTGGGCTAGCACTAGGGCTAAGTTTGTGGGGCTTGGGCTATTATAAGGGGTTGTGCTGGGCCTGTGGGTAGGAGCAGGGCTAGGTCTTGGTGTAGGGCTGGGGCTAGGGTTAGGGCTGGGGTTAGGGTATGGCCTATGCCTAGAGTTAATTCTATGGCTACGTTTAGGTCTAGAAGGCCAGGGCTAGGCCTAGAGGGCTCTGGCTAGGGCTAGGTAAGGGCTACGGCTAGGCCTGGGCCTAGGGCTAGGCCTTGTGTTAGGGCTAGGGCACTAGCATAAAGCTCTAGACATAAGGCTTGATGGTGCTTGTCAATTCAAATACACTAGCAACAATCTCCTCCTGAAAGGAACAGACTGTATGTCTGTGAAGGATTCCCTTTTTTCCTCCTGCAGAAAATCTTCACTTTGGATATCAAAATGCTTGGCTGCTGTGAGTCCCCCAGCTGCTTCAGCTTGACTCCAGAGATGGCTGAGGCTGCAGGTGAGCTCCCTGCAAAAACTGGGGCAACCCTAATTTCAAAGTGAAGCAGCTGGAGCTGGATGGGATGCATTTCACAGACACTTCTCTTTTTTATTTTTATTTTTTAAATTCCTTTTGCCATATTATATTATTATATTTCTTTTTTACTTCTCATTTTTTTTTCTGACCCAATTAATGTCTTTTCAATTGAAATGGTTTGTACAGTTGTTAGGATTTGAGGAGAAATAGCAGCTATAAAAGCAGGGAGGCTTTATCCTGTAGCCCTCTGTCAATGCCCCTCTGTGCTCTCAGAGGCCTTTATACATGATAACCTTACTTATGGGAGTTTATGGAAGGAATTTAGATTGTCATACAGATCTTAGTTTGTGGGAGTGGTTGGGTAAATTTGGGATGCTTACGTGAAATTGAATGTATATATGTGAGTAAAAATAATAGCAGAATAAAAGGATATGCCAAGTAATTGCCTTTCTAATGGCCAGGCAAAAACACCAGGTTTATGTATCCTAAAGCACATAGGATGAGCTTTCTGATGCCTAGGTGTAGCAATGCTTACTTAATGTCAAACTGTCTTGTCTTTATTTTTTCTTTTAATACATGTGAAAATCATTTGCTAAGTCAACTCTAAAAATAATAGTGTTGTGCAACAACTGCAATATTTTTTCAGGTGAGCTTTGAAATTTAGTGTTTATCTATATAGTTAAAACATAAAAGTTTTTCCATCGCAGCCTCTATCTCACATCTGTTGAGCTGATGTCTTGTATATTTACTCTTTTCTGGAATAAAAGTCACTTGCTTTTAGGCTGAGTAAAAGTTTCTCAAGGACCTTAAGTAGGAAAATGGTAGGAAATACGGCCTAATCATCTTTGTTTCTTGTGAGATTTTCCCAGTTTGAGAGGTTTCTAAGCCACTCTTCAGAATATGGATGCAAAGGTTAAGTCATAAAGGTATCTGGTAAATTATTTTTATAATGGATTTAGAAAACTGTCCTGCATTGCTGCAAGTGAGGAGGGATAGGTCTTTAAAATTTCTGCCATGCCAGGCAATCTCTAGAAATGAGTCTGGCCTTTTCATCTTCCTGATTCTGATAGAAGAAGGAAGACAAGCGTAACAATCTGTATTTTATTAACATTCAAAGTTGGCTGGGTTTTCATGTTAATAAGCTTTTAATGTTTTTGCATGGGAGAATGTCCTGTTTAAAGAAAGAGGGAACAGCTGTTAAGTTCAAATATAGGAAAAATAATTTAATATAACTCATGTAGCATGGCAGCATATTGAAATTTTTATTGTAACTTGTGCTGCCTCAGTTGTAAAGTGCTCTCATCTTTATTCTCTTCCATACAGTTTAGTACTCAGCTGAAAGACTGTTGTTGGTGACAGTTTATCTTTAAAACCCCCACTAACAGCATTATTTTGCAGCCCATTTTCAAACTAGGGTGCGTTTTAGAAATAGACCCTTTATTAAATCACATCGTATTGGTCTCTATTCCAGAGGGCAAAAATAAGATGCTTAAAAAACTAAATTTTTGCCTCTGTGAGTGCTTGTAGAGGCCACTCTGGGGCTGGTCAGCTGACAGGTGTGGATAGTGTGGTGGGCAGGTGGGAATGTTTGTTCCCTCGGAGCAGCTGACCCAGAGGAGACTCTGGCGGGCAGGGTTTGCTCCACCAGCAGCATCTGCCCTGCCACCCTCAGCTCTGCTGCACTTGGGAACATCGATGGACCACAGCGCATTTTGCTCTGGTCTAGAGACATTTCTGGGTCTTACTGAAGCTGCCCTTTGCTTCAGCTAAGGGGCAACTAAATTCACTAAAAAGGAAGCACCTAAAATCAGAAGTGAAAGAGATAAATGAGTACAGAAAAATAATTCAGTTGCTGCCTTGCTCTTGTTCACCCTGTCTTTTGAAATTGTGGAGAAACTCCACACTGTGCTTTCAGGTGAAGAGCAGAGCGGTCTGTGACTTATGGGCTTTATTTTACACAAGGAGGGGTTGCTCTCCTAATCCATCAGACAGGCGAACTGCATTGCATTTAGCCAGTAAAAGGTGGATATTGGAGGAAATAGCCCATTAAATTACCATTACCTAGTCCTAGAGAGATATTCCTGAAGAAACGGATCACAAAGGTGTGAAAGAGCAACCAAGCCTCTCCTCAGCTCCTAGAGTTTTGGGTTTGGAAAACAGACAGCAGTGGTGCCTGTCCCTGGGTGAGTCATGCAGCTTAGAGCAAGGACTTTAAAAATCTTCTTATCCATCAGAGAGAGACACGTGTGTGTGTGACACCTGCTGTGTGTTATGTGCAGGTTGTAAATCAGATGCTGTGGAGGACTTTTCCACAATCGAACCCCCAAAATGCCTCCTGATAGACAGGGTCAGACCCAAGGGCAGAGGAGAGGCTGGGACAGCTTCTGCCCTGGGACAGCCTGCAGCAAATGCATCTCCCCTCAGCCATCCCCTGCACTGGAAGTAAAGAGGGGTTGTCCACTTTCGGCTTCTGTTTTTGGTTTTGTGTCTGTGGTGTTTCCAGCCCACCACAGGCTGGGTGAGGGTGTGGGGCTGTGTACAGCTCAGGGAGGCTCCAGGTGAGGCGTGGGGGGAGAGCAGGAGCCAGGCTGGCAGCACAGGGCTGCCTTCCTACCTCACAAGTTTTTGGCCCTTAGACCTGTTCAGCCTCACCTGGGTCCCCTCAGGGCCCCCTTAGCTCATTACTCTAGCAGAAGATGAATAAAGCAGTTGCATCACCTCTTTTTCTATCTGTAGGGGGAAAAAACCCCAAAATCTTAATTTGGATTCTGGTTTGGGGACTGGCTTTATAATGAAGAAAATGGGTTTTGATATAAATCCAGCCATTACACAGCAATGCAAACAAGTACTTCATTTCATACAGTATCTGTTCATCTCATTTTATTTGTAAGCTAAACCATCATTCACAAGCATAAGCTATGGATCAGAAAATATTGCATAAATTTGTAAAGTCATTTGGGTTTTTTTCAAATTGCAAGATTCTTTGTGAACTGTGCTTTTTCCTAATCTAAAATCCTGAAAATTTGTTCAGCTAAATTTAGTATGTTCCTAAGATCCAGATCCATATACACTCAGATGTCTTAACTGAAAATTCCTCTAACACTTAAGCTGAAAATTGTGAATGTTAAAATCCACCTAGCATCTATGTAGCTTTTTTTTACTAATCAATTCAAAAGTGATGGAACTTTACCACCCTTTTACAAGTTAAACTACACATATAAGGCACTGCTCAGGTTTTCATCAAACCTCCCAGTGAGGGTAAAACACACTTCTTGACAGATACAGACCACTGAAAATCAGCCTAAAGTGAAATGGAAACAATCATAAAATTGACTTTTTTGACAACTAAAATTTTTAGTCCTAGTGAGGATCAGCTTTTGGATTGCAAATGGTCTCAAAACATATATTTATGTCACTAAGTGGACAGAATCACATAAAAACTGGATTTTTTTTATTTCCATCAAATTGCATGACAAAACTAGGAAAAGTTAGGTCTCAGCTGTTATCTGCTCTATGTTATGGACTTAGATGTGTCTTGGCAGCAATATTTCAGTCTTAGGGCTTTATAGAATTATGTTAATTTTCAAACTGTGAGATCTATAAATTAACATTTTTTCTTCTCATTGACACACTTTCTAAGGAGTTAATATCTTTCACTTTTTTTTTTTTTTTTTTGTCTCTTAAACCGATTATCCTAAATTGAAGCTGTTTAGAAAAAAATATTCTTTTTCTTATGAATACACACAAATCCTTACAGAAAGGCTCCTGGCTAAAGTGAGGTGTTTCTGGTCCAAGCTAGGAGGAAGAGAGAGGAGGAGGAAGGGAAAGAGGAGAGCGGAATGAACATTTCTCTTCCTTTCACCATGGGGGAGTGTCCCAGGCCCCTCCCTGGGATTCTGAAATCTTTGACTGAAGTCAGGCTTCCCTGGTTTCAAACTTGGCAGGAGTGTGGCCAGATGCTGGATGGTAGCTGGGATAAGAATTAACTGGGAAGGACTCACTGAGTTACTTCTAATGAAATTGTTTTGTACTGTCATTTTAGATAATTAGACATTGGCATAGAACCTCAGTCTGCTTTCCCCAAACCCCTGGTGGAAGAGCTTTACTCCAGCCCTTTCCAGACTTTTAAACATGTTTGTGGAAAACTTCCCTAGGTCTTGGGTTTTCCTTTGGTTGCAAAATATGTAAGTTTTGACTCTTAGAAACTATCTGGGGAGGGAAAATATTTCCTATTTAGCTCTTGTAAGAAAACAAAAAGAAAAAAAGATTTTTTTTTGCTTAATTATAAAGGTTGCTAAGAGATAAATACTTCATTCCTTAAAATTGCTTTTTCATGGAGCAGTACAAATGTTGGCAGACAAAGCAAGTTGGTCTTGCTGTATTGTAAGGTGCTGCAGAGAACAGGCCAATAAATAGATTGCGAAGAAAAAATGCTGGGAAATGCTTGCTATGAAATTAATTAGATATTTAAAAAGGAGGAGCTGTAAAACCAAGAGGATTTCTGTCAAACCAAGAGTGCTTTTTAATCTTTCATAGTGGTTCAGAGATTCAGTCCTCGAGTGAAGAAGTCCTAGAGGGCAGTTCTAATGTGTTGGCAAGCAAAAAACAGGGACCAGTGAATCAGAAGGCAATATCTGCTTTATAAATACACAGAGACAGCTTCACCTCTGTAATGTATTCATCATGAAGCATTCAAAGCACTTTGGCCCCATGTCTTGAGGAACATTAAAGTGCTACTGCTACTGCAATGCATTGCCTGTCCTGCTCAGTGTTACTGCACACTCAGTATATCTTGTAATCGTGGCATGTTGCGGGGTATTTTTTTATATTTAAATAATCACAGGCCTAATTTTCAGAGAATGACAATATGTCTGGCTGAAATGGAATCAGTGGTACCAAACTCCTTTAAGGAGCTGGTCCTGTGTGCTTAAAAATAGCCTAATGAGGGAAGGACCGTCTACCTACTGAGAGGTTTCATGACCTACTTCTGCAGCTCTCCTGCTCTTTTGGGAAAGCTCTGCTGGGCTTCTGGTTCTTCATCTCCTTGGTCTCCCCCAAATCACTCACAAAAGTAAATTCCACCAGCGAAAGAGAGAGAGAGAGAGACAGCTGCTTCTGCATATATTAATAATACACAGCTCTATAAATGATTAATAAAAGATACCACTGACTTTGAATTATGGTGTGGTAATTCACGCTTAGCTGTTTAGATGGCTCTCAGCCTTCATCCTGGCGGCACACGAGGCTCCCAGGATGAATGATTATCCTGTCATGCAGACTGTTGTTTCCAGTTGCTGAAATTGAGCACTCTACATACCAGACAGGATCATGCAGCTGATTATGGCCCACCACGTGGATGGTCATAATCAGACTGATTAACTTTTAAAATTACTCAAAGATGCATCTGTGGGAATGGTGTCAGCCACAGACTGTGAGGGCTTCATCCTTTGACACGCTGGAACCTAGAGTTGGTCCAAAGAAGTATCTGAACTTGTGATCATATTTAATTTAATCAAATGTGCAGATATTCTGGTGAATCCTATGGAGTGCCTAGTACAGAGCAATGTCTTGTTGCTCCTCTGGTGCTGGATGTGTTCATGTTATCATTCTCCAGCTGTTCATTCCATGGGAAGTCATTGCACTCTCTGCTGTGCCTTTCCGAGTTCTTCATGATGATTATGTTTGTGTGAGATCTATCCTTAGAAGGGGAATATTAACTTTTAAAAAGCCTTGCAAAATTGAGATTATATTTAAAACAAGCAAAAAAAAACCCCAAACTGAGAAGCTGGGCGTTAACTGAGTAGTTGGGAGCTGAGTAAAAGAGGTTGTCCATGGGAGATAGAGAACAGGAGCAGAATTACAACCCTATCTAGCACCCTGCAGGCAACTCAGCCAATTCTCATTTACTTCCAGATGATTCACCATAGCCCAATGTCAATCAAAATGGGTCAGAAAGATGACACCTGAAAAATGACAATTTTTAATTGTTAATTAAAAATTAAATTAATTTATTAATTTAATTTTTAATTTAATTAATTTACTAATTAATTTAAATTAAAAAATTAAATTAATGTTAATTAAAAAAGGATCCTGATGTGGCTTGCCCAAGTATAGATGTCCACCCTTCAGAGCCCGAAAACTTGGGGCGGTGAGGCTTACCTATTAAATCCCTGTATTCCCTTTTCTCTGTAGCATTCTGTTAGGAATCCATTTCACAGAAGTGTGAAAGGCCACAGCATCACTAAAAACCTGTTAATCAAATGAATGTGTTAAAATACTGTAGTGGAGAAGTGACTGCTGATGCGGAGCTTGTAGGGATGTAAAATCCCCACAGAAACTTTGCCTCTGACTATGGCCTGCAAAGGGGAGGTGGAAAACCTGGTTGGGTTATCCCAGATAGAAGGAAAAACACCAAAGTATTTAAATCCACAAGTGAGGCCTCCCTCCTCTTCAGGGGAAAAAATGGGGCCTCAGAAGGAGTTTGGTGCCTTTGTGCTGGTTTCTGAGTGAAGCAAAACTTTGAGGGGAAACAATGCTAATAGAGTCATCGCTTTGGCACATGAGCCCTGCTAGAAGGAAAGCCTGTTAATCCCCTCTATAGTCTCTCTATTTATACCCTTGGGCTGCACATAAACTGGCCAAGTACAGGAACAAAAGCTGACTAGAAAAATCACTCCTGTGATTGTTGTTTTCATGAGCTATTATCCTCCTTATTAAGGAACAGGCTCAGAACAACCTCTCTTAAGGACAATGTTCTGTGAAGAAATGTGACTATCATGCTGATTTAGGTGAAACTTGGCCCTCTGGCTCGCCTCTCCCTGTGCCCTCCCTGCTCATTTTCCTTACTGTTCTTTTAAGTGGTGGTGCCATCAGCCAAGCTGGGGAGGAAAGCCCTGACCCCAGCCCTGCCCCTTGCTTCTTTGGGAGATCAGTATCAACCTACAAGTTAAGTTTGTTTTCCCAGCCATTACATTAAGACATTTTTATTTTACAATAAAAAAGAAAAAAACATCTTAGACTATGGATTTTTGTGTCATTTTAGAGGTAGGATCTTCCAGAGAAAGGCAAGGTGTGGGACTATTCACCAAATTACTGGTGTCCTTTCTGGTATTTCTTTACTTATGATCATTTAGAAATTAATGTGTATGATATTTAATTTATTTCTTTAGTAGATCTGAAGCTTGTGAATAATTGGGATTATCTTCTCTACAGTATTTGTTTGAGAATAAAAATCTTCACCAGTGTCTTGTTTCACCGTGACTGAATGGAGACACACCCTCTTGACCTGGAAGGCAACATAGCCCAGGTTCTCTTGTGTCAGTCAAATTAAAAGAGGGAAAATATGGCTCTTCTGATCTTTCTGCAAAGTTCATTTCCAGAGGCTTTTGGAGAAACTCGTCCTTCATTGAAATGCACTTGACTGAGAAGATACTTTGAAAATACAGAGTGCAAACAGTTCTTCCAGTGGTTCTGTTGGAGAAAAAGGACCAGGAGGGATTCATCATCCCTGGCTATACTGAGCATGGAATGTCTTCTTTGGAAAACTGCATCAAGAATAGCTGTGTTGCACCTTACATTCCTACAATGAAAATTGTTAAAAGGATCCGGTTAGACTTATCTGTAAGAATTTTACAAATTTTGACTAAATATAACATTTCCATTAATGTATTGCCAGTATGATTGAGAATAATTCCTTAGATAACATGGACTTAAGGGGCCTATGAACTGAATAATGGAGATTCTTGAAGTAAAGTAGTAAAAATCTTTTTCAGACCATATGTTTTCAGTTTTCTAACCCTTCTAGTGTTGGGCAATCAAAATTTTATCTATAGTATACCCTGACTTTTCGAGTCACAATCCTATTTAAGGTCAGACAACAGGAATAAATAAATGAAATCAATGCAAAGAGCCACACATAAATACATGGGATTTTTTGTACTCTATAAGCTATTTGTGAAAGAAATTAAGTGACTCTAATAATGGTTTAACTATAGGTAGGCCAGAAGAGACTGTTGATATTTAAAGGCAGGGAATGTGTATATTTAAGGAGATGAAACTCCTGTCACACTGGAAAGCTAAAGCAAAAAAAGGATGATAAGATGGAGTGGTGTTTAGGCTTATGTCTGAGGCTGACTGGAGCCAGATGTTGGATTTAGATGAGGTGGTTGCCAGATGCTTATAAACTTTCTTCTGCTGAGAGCACACCAGAGCGGGGCAGAGAAGAACAGCCCTGATGCTGTTGTGACCACAAGCTACAAAGTACAAGTATCGTCAGTCCTCCTTCTTTTGAAGACCAAGTAAAATCAGAAGCAACAAGAGAAAGCAAAGGTTTGGGAATTTTTGCACAAATGTGACTCATTATGGGATATCTAAGTGGGCAAATTGGGTGTTTCTAATTTTTACAAAAGCCAGACAAATAAGAGGATGTTTATTAGGTCATTACAAATCTGGCATTTCTTCAGCTGGAGGGAAGGGAAAACTTTCTGAATTGAGGTTTGTATCTTATTCCTGAAGGGTGAAGAAAAGGGCATTTGGAGACCCTCTTGGCCACCATGCTGAATATAGTCTCTTTGGGCTTGGCTGTCTGAACCTACCAAGATCATCTCTTGCACATTCAATCAGGGATAATCTAGGAAGGTGTTGCACAAAGCCGCTAGCACCCATGTAGGACCTACAGCAGCAAATATGAGAGACGAACCACTGGGAATGTCCTGACTCATTATTCTAAGAATTTCTTTCTCTATTAAAATATCTATTTAAATATTTCATAAGTTTTTATTTTCCTGAGAATTCAGCTTTAATTGAAGAGGGATATCTGAAAAATGGAAGTGGTGGTCCTGAGCCTGATGTTTGCCAGCATTATTGGTGGCTTTTTGAGAAGCCAGTCATGAGAAGAAGCCTTGCTCTGCCACAGGTCCTTTAGCATTCTCCTGGCCAAGCCTTGGTAGATGTTCAGCTTCCTTGGGAGGCTTGCATTTGATCCCCTTCTGCTTTCCTCCTGGCCTCACTGATGTATTCCAGCAGTTGTGTGCAGCAAGGTAAGACATCACTTATTACTTTCTCCTGCTCCAGCAGAAACAGGATTTAATATTAATCTTTGTTTACTCAACATTGTAAGTTGTATTTCATCTAAGATCTGTTAAATTTAATACTGATAAATTGAGCACTTTCTTAATGTAAATGCATGTATCTATTATAAATGTGCTGTATAGATGTGATGCATTGGCTTTATAAGCACAAAAATTTTAAAAAAAGAATAGAAAAAGCACTTGCAAACCAAATAACTACTCTGTGAAGTAATGGAACTTTGAGAGCTTCAGTTCATTCCATGGGTTCAGTTGATCTAATACATCATAAATCCTGATAGGGCAGGTTTGATCCCTCAGCTTTTGATGGTGCATTCCTTCAACTCTTGCTCTGGTCCTGGTGGTGTTTGGATCTGTAATGAACCAGGCTGACTCATTGATCCAGAATAAAATTGAATAGATAAAAATGGGGGAATTTTGTCTTGGGTTAATGAGTCGAATCATCTTCACAAAGGGCTTGAAGAATGCTGTGCATAATGAAGGTTGATGGAGAGGGTGAATGGTGACTCTTAGGTAGCAGAAGTCTGCTAGACCCATTTAGCTGCCTCTTCCACCTCCCCAGCCAGGACACCAGGACATGGGTCTACAAGAATTTAAAGCACTCTGAGTGGGCCTTGCTGTCCTACCCTGCTGTGTTGTGACATGGTGTCCTGCTCTTTCTGTGTACCAGCAGTTGTGTGCAGTGGCCCTTTTGTGAGCTGGTGGAAGAATATTCAGTATTTGTATGATTTTAGTTAAGTCTCTCTCAGCTTTGCACCTTGAGTTGATTGTTCAGGATGTCAAGTAAACACAGGTGATAGCTGAAAAATGTGCAGGAAAGCTTGGGGACACAGGATGTGATTGAGCTCTGACAGGGGTGGTTTAGATTATTTGAAGCTGTAGGCTTCAGTGTTACAACAACCGGTTTTCTGAATTTTTGTTTCCCTTTTACTTAGGTGAATTTGAGAGGCACAGTTACATTTTCTGTAACTGACTGATGTTTCATCTGTACAAAGCCATATGTATACAATGGACTTAACTCTGATATCTAGGTTGCACAACTCTCTTTGTACACACAAGATACTGAGAACAGACTGCAAGAAGGTGAATCTATCTAAAGAACAAAGGTACATTATTAATTTTAATAAGATCATACCACAGACATGAAAACCAAAACCCAAATCACCAACTCATGTCTGCTCATCAAAAATATCTGCAGCTGGTCTAAAGAATTTGATGAGGTACAGAAATCAGCAAATAATTTGTCAGAGACTCTGACAAGACTAAATCGGACTGTAAGAAATGGATGGACCTGTATTTCCAGGCTGATCCTTGTGTCAAGTACAGTGTTGTGGAAAAGTTCCAGCACTGTTCCCATATGTACCATAGGTCATACTTTAACTGCTTGCTACTTTGGGCTTCTCGTGGTAAGTACTTGACTGAGTTTGTGGTGTGGGTGATACCTCGGTGAGCTATGCTCACCTTCTGTGTGTCTGGGACTGCTAAAGGCCACTGGAGAATTAAAGCAGACATTGTCTCTGATTTAGCAGCAAAACCTGTTTTTATTACTAGGTCTCAGGTCCTGAAGACAGCCCAAATCCTCCAGCACTGGAGCTTTCAATACGACATTGTTTGTTCTGCTGCACTGTCAATAAGATGTCATTACTTTAACTGGCAGATAAGAAAGGATTTGTTAATGGCTCCTCTTGGGGGATGGTGACATTTTTCCCCCCTTACGGATCACTGGGGAAAAAATACAGGAGCAGGCTAACAAGGAAAGAAAATCAGATTGGCACTTTTGATTTGTTTTTTGGTTTTCTTTTGGATTTATTTTTGTTTGGTTTTTTTGCTTTGTTTGTTTTTTTTTTTAACATTTGTTTATGTTTCTCAGTAAAAGCTGTAAGTAATGAAAAACAAAAATTCAGCCTCTTTCTTTTATTTGTAGTCATGTGCAAAACCAGTGATATAACGTACAATGTTCATGTGCATGTACCTTTTCAAGAGATAAAAAGAAACACTTTAGCATCTTTTAAAAAGAAAGCTGCTGGGAGCAGTAGCAGATCTATAACCTATCATTAATCTGGAGGTACATCACTCCAGGAGAGGCAGATCAGTTTTTGCCTTTCCAAGGTCTAAGTAAGAAGTTACTAATTAACAGCAGATGTGGCAAGAAGTTCTCAGTCCTTGCTTTGGCACAGCTGTCAGTGCTGTTACCCGAGGGCTGCCTGGCTTGGCTTGGGGCTGCTGTTGCCCTCACCTGCGACCTCTGCCTCTGGCCAAAACTTCCCGCAAACAGCCTTGTCTGGTGTCACCTCTGTCCCAGCTGCACGGCTGGCTCCTGCAGGCTGCTCATGAAGCACCCTCATTGTCCTGGGGATTTCAGAGTCCAGGCGACATTTTGGCAATCTCTGATAGAACAATGCCATATTTTTGCAAAACCATATTTAGGACAATGATAAAGGGCCCCATCCTGTGAGCTTTTAGCCATCTATATAATCCTCTATATAAAAATATTAGCACACAGACAGCATGTCTGAACTTGGAAAATTCACTTGGCTTCAACGAAGCCTGAGCTCAAAGCACAATAGCTACACCTGAATAGGGGTATTCAGAGGACACAGAGCAGGTGCCAAGACCAGACCTGCTTGTTTGCAGTTAGTTAGGGGATTCTTAAAGGCACAACCCTGCCCATTCATCTGTGTAACCAGCTTAGGCAGGCAGGCAAGTCCCTCTTTCTAAACTCTTTTAAATAACTACGGGATGAGGAGCCCGTTTGGCTGTTTTGGTAGATTTTTTTGGGCCAGATGCTTCCCTGAAGCTGGGCTACCTCTCCCACCATCTCATCTCTACTTCCCACCCTGCATGACCCTCTGTCAGGCTGCCCGTGTGGCCACAGCCATGCATGCCAGCACAGCCATCCGTGCCAGCACAGCCACCCGTGCCAGCACATCCATCCGTGCGGCCGCACTCCCCTGCCCAGTGGACAGCTGCACAAACACAGGGGTTGGCAGGAGGCAGCCCCAGGGTGGCAGGGACAAGGCAGAGTCCCTGCCTCCTTATGCTGGCATGGCTGCCAAAATATTTTCACAGGACAAATAATATTAACCCCTGGCAGCCTGGGTACTGTGAGTAAAACCCAAGAACAAGATAAACGCTGAGCACCCTCAATCTTAGTGGAGGGGACGGATGTTCAGGATTGAATGCCAGGTTGGAGGTGTCAATCACAATTTCCATCAGCTTGCCTGGCTCCAGCAAGCAAAGATCCTGCAGTGGCCATCCAGAGAGGCTCACAAGTTAATGCTCACTCTGAGCAGCCAGACCGGTTTAGAACATGACTGCATGAATGAGCACAGTATGACTGTAACAGGAGACCAAGTGGGATCCCAGAGAATGGGAGGTAAGGTGATAGCTGCAGGTGGCTGTGGCTCCCAGCACAGCTTATTTAGGCACTTGTGGGCATCACATTTTCTCAAAAAGCTGAGAAATTATGCGAGAGGCTTACATGGATACTATACAAATACCTAACATCCCCCACCCTGATATTACATTAATGCTATCAGAGTTGATTGCAATTTCTCTTGTGTTGCACAATTTAAGATATGAGTTTCCCCGCCCAACATGTCCTCCCCCAACTCTCTCTTCATGTGCTAGAGGTTGCTTTTTGGTGTCCTGGCCTGTGCATGCTGCACTGTGGAATGCAGTGGGATTTTCTCCTTGGTCTGTGTTGTGTACTTTTTCTTCTTTTTTCTTTCTCTTCAGCATTTAGGATATTGCCACAGCCTACATATTTTTAGACAATAGCATATCTTGATACAATTGATATAATTCCTGACTGATTAACTCTAATCTCAGCAATTAGCCTTGTTTTTATAGGACGTATCAGAGAATGCAGCAGAAATTGTAGAAAGCACTTTTAAAGAACTCCTGTTTTAAGGCACTTCCAGCTTGTAAATTAAAACCACCTTCTTCAACTTTCCTAAAAATAATTCTTTACTATCATCAGGCTATTAAAACACATTATTTTCTTATGAGGAAAATATTGGTCCAAGTTGTATTGAGGTTATTTATGACTAACTACATCCATATCTTTTCAGTGTTTTGTATACCTGCTACTGATCCATGCTTGAGGTCCATAAAAATGCAAATAAAAATAAAACTTGCAGCCACCATTACTTGCTCCCCTGTATTGGAAAAGCAGCCTTATGTAATAGACTGGAAATGGCAGGTAGGCATACCACAGAAAAATCTATTTTGTGTGTATTGCTCATACCTTTGCTGACATCTCTGGTGATGTGCAGGCAGAGCAGACTCACAGGGTTGGGTGTTCCAGGTGGGGCAGAACATAGTGTGCTTTCAATTGCTATACAGTGACTACCCAAAAGTGCACTTCATCTGCTCTGTGACAGAAAGAATTACATTCTAGCATCACCAGAAATAAAATGCTATGCTTTGACTATTTGTATATTAAGTAGAAAAATAACTAAAGCCTGTTGTTTGAATAGTTTTAAATGTATAAGTCAATTTAAAACTGTACAATCCTCATATGGATTTGAGCTATGATGATACTCTATATTTCTGCTGGTAGAATAATAATCCTAATTATGTGTTATTCTAAAGTTTCTCCTGTTTTTGCCCTGACAAATCCAAATTGAAGCAAGAATGGCAGGACAATGTGGGTACTGGCATCGGTGAGACAATTGCCCTTAGTCAGCAGAAAACAGGTCAGGAGTGGTAGTGCTTCTGCTTCTGCAACTGTCATAAAGCTGCTGAAAGCAGAACCTGAGAATCTCCATGTGAAATAAAACCAACACACCACAGTGCAAAGAAGGCCCCTATTTAAAATTACCCTCTAACCTTTCTGTTCTCTAATTCTTAGGAAAGGATTTCCCCGAAGCAGAGGGCAAGACCCAGAGCAGAAGCAGAAGAGAACTGATGGCTGGATGGCAGGGAGAGACAGAGTGGGCTGCCTGGAGGTGGGAGCATCCCAGACTCAATCCAGATGAAGAAATAAATGACGACTCTGAAACATAACACAGGGTTTATCATGACAGGAGTGAAAGGTTATAAAGACCTAAACTGTTTATTTGTATGAAAACAAAATGGTCCTTGTCATTGACGTGGTGTTGAAAGGAATGACTTCCATCTAGGGGCTGCAGAAAAACACAGGAGATAAATTTCAGCACTAGTAACAGTTTAATGGAGTAAGATGGAAAAAGAGGATGAATATGGAAATTAGACAGGGATGATACTGTAATAATTTAAGTGTAACATTTGGCAGCAGCAGTATCATTCAAGGAAAGACAAACAGCACTAATCAACATCAGATATTGATATTTTAAAATAGACTTTATTCAATGACAAAAAATATAAAGAAATCTTAATATTCAGAAACTAATTGCAAACATTCTTATAAAAATACAAAAAATACACTCTTACATTCTGAATTTTATTGACATACACAGAGTCTAAAACAGTGGTGATATCTGTAATTTATGGTGCTTGTTAAGGCAATGAAATGGTCACTGGTCCAAATTCACGCTGACTTCAACAGACCTGTACAAAGTCTGGCCTACATATCAAGTGTAGAAAAAAAGTAAAATGGATTCAGAGTTTAAAACAAATGCTGATTTTCCCTTCAAGCAGATCTTTAATTAAAGTGACCAAGCCTAAAAAAAAATAATTACGAATACTCATATGTTGGCAACTGGCCCCCAGCATTTTGTTCTTATGCCTCTGCAGAGCTTCCTGCGTGCAAGCAGAGCACATTTCAACAGCTGGAGGTAGAGGCTTCAGAAACTGTACAGCTTAAATCAAACTATTAAAATGCAATTATTAGGCACTGTGTTGGTTTTCCTCTTCTTTCTCTGATTCAGAACTCTGCTGTGAATAACACTGAGCACATGGCAAACTGAACTGAATTCCTGATGTAATGTGTTCTGAAATGAACTGTTACAGCTACATTAGCAAGGAGCGTGGCATTTCAGAAGCAAATCACAAGAGCAAAAAGTTTATGTTGGCTGGGTGATGCCCATGCAGAGCTCACCACTCTCTTCAGTCCAGCTCTGGTTTCAGCTCTGCAGACTAAGGGCTTGTCAGTGACCATTAAACACATATCTAAAAGCTGCCTTCTGGGTCAGTTTGAACCAAAAGGAACTCAGTCCATGTATGCCCAGAGTAGACTGTGATGTCTCCCAGAAAATGAAAACAAGTGGAAGACTTGTTTCAAAAGCACATTTGTCATGTAACAAAAAAGTTTACATAGAAACACTCTTGGGGCTGATTAGGATTTTATTATGGGAGGAACCCAAGCCATAGGTATATAGGCTTTGCTGATGTAGCAGGTTTTTTAATTGTAATTTTAAGGGCAGGAATATAAACTCTTTATGACACTGAGGGCTAACTTCCCCTTTAGGAAATGGTGCCAACTGATGTAGGAAGAAACACCTTGGAGAGTCCCCAGGTATCAAACAAGGAGCAAAAGTCTAGGCACTTCTGAATATCAGCCTTGAGCTCTGCCACTGCTCACAGTATGACAATTTGTTTGTGGCCTAGTCTCTTTAACTCTCAAAGAGCTTCCTTGAGACAAAATAATTACCTGAAATGGTCCATTTTGTGCTGCATTTCCCCCACTTTATCACAAGATGCCTCCTTACCTGCCTCAGCTCTTTAACACCACACCTGGAGAGGTATTTAAGGCATGCTGGTGCTGTGATCACTGATGAGGGAATAAGAATGACATTTCTCATCTGAACACAACTGTAAATGAGAAAGGTCTCGCTGAAAGCTAAAATTAAAAACTCCAAGTATGAAAGGAGCTGGCTGTCCTTTCTAACCCGACTTATTTTGCACAGGGAAATCCTGACTACTTCACTAAAATTGTTCCTTTAAACAGTTTTTTGGAAAAAACTTAGTTTTAACTGAAAGATTGGTGTATTATGCAGTGGGGACCAGAGGCAGTGGTCACAAACTGAAACACTTTTTCCACTGTGAGGGTGACTGAGCAGTGGCACAGGTGGCCCAGAAAGGTTGTGGAGTCTCCATCCCTGGAAGTATTCAAAGAAGAGAATATCAGCCTGGCTAAACAGAGAGCTTTGGCCAGAACTCAGGTAAAAAAGGAGAGTTGATGACCTTTGGAAGAAGGGGCAGACAGCTCAGGAAGACTAATGCTGTGAGGTTATGCAGGGAAAAAAATTAGAAGGGCCAAAGCCCAGCTAGAACTTAATCTGGCTACTGCTGCAAAAGACAATAATAATGTTTCTATGAACATATTAGAGACAAAAGGAGGGCTAAGGAAACTCTTGATCCTTTACTGGATGGGAGGGGATACACACTAACAAAGAATGAGGAGAAGGCTAGGGTAATCAATGGCTTCTTTGCCTTAGCATTTAGTAGTAAGACCAGTTGTTCTCTGAGAACCCAGCCCCCTGAGGTGAGACAGGGGCAGGGAGCAGAATGAAGCCCTCAAATCCAAGGGGAAATGGTCAGGGACCTGCTGCACCACTTCGACAAACTCAAGTCCCTGGGGCTGAACGGGTGCTGATCTGCTCACAGCTTGGGCAGACTTACTGTACACTAGATAAAAAACTGGCTGGATGGCCACTCAGAGAGTGGTATTTCACAGACACATAGCTGTGGCACTCAGGGACATGGTTTAGTTGTGGACTTGGCAGTGTTAGGTTAATGGCTGGATTTGATGATATTAAAGGTCTTTTCCAGTCTGAATGATCTTATGATTCTGTAGGGTTTGCTTCAACCCTACAGAAGACAGGAAGACAGGCTTGAGTTACACAGCACTCAGTATTTGGAGATTTTGCTACAAATTTCATAGGTTTAATTCCTTCTGATTATTTACTGGATAAAATTCATCTTCTAAATGCTATTTAGTTTCTGTAAATGGACTTCACGTGTAAAAAGCTATATGAATAACCTGCCTAAAATTTCTGCATATCTATTGCATTTAAGAAGAATACAAAATTACAAACATAAAGTAATCATCTGGTTTATAGAGTACAGGCATATTTTACTTTTTAAAGAAGGTTTTGGTTTCCATGATTTATATAAATTAGTCCATTAAAATTCCTGAAAGAGAAAGCAAGTTAATAATCTGCAATATGACTTCTTCAAGGCACAAAATAGCCCTTCACATACATGACTAATCTTTAATTCTCTAATTCCTGGTTTGCAGCTGGAGCCAAACTAAGCAAGCAGATTGACAGCCTGATCTGAACATGACTGATGGCAATAGCACATGCCTCCACACCTCTGACATCCTTCGGTATTATTTAAAGCTTCATAACATGGTTAAGGCCTATTAAATGGTTTATTCCAATCTCTGGTTTCAGTAGATTCATAGTCTTGTCAGAATTCACTTTATCACGCAATGTTGTATCAAAATGTTCAGCTGCACATTTGTCCTATGTCAAAACCTCAGGGAAGAGCATGTTCTGGTGCAAGAGAAATGCAAAAGACAGCCCTCCACAAATATTGATTTAGTATGTGAAAAGACTTTTAACACTTATTGCTTTTACAGGTAGGAGACTTTCAAGGCTACGAGCATTTAGCTCAGAATGGGTGAGTGAACTAATGAAAGTACATTGACTGGGGAAAGATAAAATGCCTGAGTTTTCTATTCACTTGGAGTGCTGTAAGGTCAGTTTGTATGCATTGATTTCAAAGGCAATTCTCCTGTTTACACAGAGATTGATGAACAGGATGGGCTTACAGTCCTGTTGCTGCTTGTGATCTGAGTCCATGATTAATTGAAATATCTTGTTATCCATTTAAGTTTCAGTATACATAGCTAATTCAGAGTAGCAAACAACCATGCTTACTGTGTCAATTCCAATGGCTTAATGATGGGAGTTTGAGTTGTATTTTCTTTTTCCTTCATGTTTTGGCTTTTCCTCTTCATTTTATAGCTGAGGTTTGCATTAGCAAGCAATCAAAACTCCTTCCTTAGATGTGATGATATTCTTACAGCAAATCATTCTTGTTCTTAAGGTTTTATTCAAGTCAGACTAGTTATCTAACAGCTGATGCCTAAAAAAAGTAGAAAGCAGCCTAGGTGTTAATCTGCATCTTCTTAAGAGGATAAATAATTTTCACCCTCATCCTTTTTTTTTTCTTTTTTTTTTTTTTTAGTATGTCAAAGAATGGTTCATGTCAACACATGTCATCATCTGAACAGTTTTTTCCAGAGTATCCAACTTACTTGGCTGAATGTGGTAGTTCCTAGAATTTGCNTTTTTTTAGTATGTACTAAAAAGCTGTTTAAAAAAATTATAAGTCTTAAGTCTTATCAGCATTGCAGTGGTTACATTTGTCCGAGGGAAACTGGTAAATGGGTATGTAAGAGTTGCAAGAAACAATGTTTAGTAAATCCAAAGTGCTTGATAGCTATTGGTTATATCTGGACAGGTATTAGTTGTCCAAGAACTGTTATTCCATATGAAAAAGTACTTGTTCATCTTTAGGCTGGAAAGTGCTGTCTGCTCCTTTGATGATTTTGTTGGCTGTTTTGCCCATGTTTTTTTTCACACCTCTGAGATCATTCTCGTGTAATAGTTTCTGTGTGAGGTACTTCTCCCGTTTGACCTTGCTCTTGGTCTTTTCTGATACATCCGGAATTACATATGAAATAATAAACTTCACAAAGTATATGATATGCTGGGAAAGGTGAAAATGAAAAAATGTCAGTCAGGCTGAACAGGGCATTATTATGATTATAAATGAAATGTCACTTTTTGTCTTAAGACTCTGCGCTGATTCAGTACCAGTATCTAACATGGTAGGAAAAGATCTTAAGAAGACATGACTAATAAAATAGAATAATTATCTGATCAACAAGAATTTCTGATTTTCCAATCCTGATTTAAGCAAGGACTTCTCTGCCTGCTTTGGGGAAACCCTGGTACACAGTGCTTCCCTCCTGCATGGAAACACTGGTTACAGTTTCCAGTAAGATTTTTTTTTGTTTGTTCAAATGACTCTGGGGCAATTTCTTTTCTCTGATAGAGGAAATCTGCTCTAACGAGTTTCTGATGACTTCAGTAGACCCTGGATCAGGCCCTAAATACATTTTATAATTAATAATGCCCAATATTTCTCTTTCTTCATATTGAACTGATTCCCATCTTTCATAAGCCCAGGCTGCATCTGCAGAACAAGGAGCCATCACTTTTTGATGATCCTCTAGAGACTCACATCTTACAGAGACTGTCTCTATAGACTTCACTCTGCCATGTATTGTACCTGCATTATGTACACATGCTATGTACAGGTATCATGTATATGAATTCAGGACGCTGTGTGCAAACATCCTCTAAGTACATATATCCCATTGCTTCTACTAAAAACTATTTCTCTAGTTCTTGAGAAAAGAAGCTGCAGATATGTGAGGCAACCCTCAGCTGACTGTCATGATTTCAGGGAATTCTTTTTCTAACGTTGCTACTCTTAGTTTACACTTGCTTGTGCTAGCACAAGTTCTTGCTTGTGCTAGCACACAGCACCAGCTCTGATTGATGGCTACGCCCGGACCGTGAGCCTCTGCAGGATTTTCCTCAGGGAGGGAAGAGGCTGAATAAGCAATGCTCAATTCCCCACACACTGACCTCCATGACGATGATGAAAGCCAGCTTGGCAGCAATGACATGCCAGTAGTATATGTTGTGCTCATACTGGTGCTGGTGACCAGGAGGGTAGCGGAGATCCCGGTACCTGAAAGCAGGGTGGGAGAGTCAGGAGCTGTCTCCGGCATCTCTGCAGTACGGCACTGCGGCCAGAGGATGGAGCACGGCATGGCCTGCTCACTGTGGCCAGGAACAGCCGGCTCGGGGAACTACTGAGATGGGTGAAATCTTACCTGCAAGAACATCCATATTTGGCTGAAATGTCGCATTTTTTCCGTTTTATTAAGAATTATTGATAGAAATGTTAAGGGTGCTTTTTTAAGAAAACTATCAGCCAAATTAAGAATTTTCTGGGCAGCACAAACTTAAGGGTGAATACTTCCACTCCATTCTGCCATTCAAAATAAATTGGGTTTTCCTGTGTTTTAACATTTCTTACGGGTTATTGTTAACTGAATTAGGTGACTTAGATATAAAACCCATTATTTTTGTAACTGGAAAATGACAAATGCTTATTTGACACTTGCCTACATGTCGTTTGGTTCCCGAACCAAGGAGAAAAAGGCTTGCTTGCATTCTTGAAGTCTGATATACTGAAGACAGAAAGTGTGCTGTTTATATACCCCTTCATGGTGTAAGTGCTGTGACTCCCGTAAGGAGGGACTGAAAAGGACCAGTAATAAACCAGACGAGGAATCATGTCAGATGTAAAAGCAATGATCATAGCCTGTGTTTCAGAAAGAGGAGACAAAAAAACAGGGCAGCATTAAAGAAATAAACTTTAATATGCATTTCTTTGCCATATACTTATCTCAAAAGTTAGCATATGAGCTAAAAATAGAAAATATTTTCTTTTCCTGTCAGTGGTTGTTCATTCTGTAAATGAACATGTAGTCTCTCATGGGCACAAAAGAATCCCTTTCTGGCATGTGCACTCTGTACAGTTTCTAAATTATGCTAGCTCTGCTGAATGCCTTAAAACAGTTATACTATAAAGCGCTTTTTTTGTGTGCATGCACAGGAGATCAGCAAATGTGCTTCTTGTGAGTACTTATGAGATGCTTAAAGAAATTCTGCCTGATGACACTAACGGAAACAAAGAAGAGGAGTTCTTCAGTATTAGACAATTAAATGTCTCCAGGTTCTCTTATGTCTGAGTAAAGGAATTAAATAAATTAGATATATAACTGATCCATTTCTGATACTAGAAATGTCCCACCCTTTCTGAGATACTAGCCAGCCCAAATTCATCTTGGTTCTTGTTGCCTCCTACTATAGCATAGTACATGTGGAAACTGCTCTTGATGCCAAGATAATTTTTTTAGCAGCAGCTGCATAGTGCTGTTTTACATGACGTGACCATTTGTTTTTATCTTGCTCCCAAGAGAGTCCCTGTCCTACTCAGTCTGCTAGTCACAAACTGGGTAGGAAATATGATCTGTGGGTTTGTTGTGGGAAGCCTTTTCTAAACTCATGAACTTCCCAAAACATCTTATTCTGGAGGACAGGTTAACTATGTTTAATCCAATTTCCTCCCCTGCTACTGCAAGTTCAAAAGGTTTCCCTATGAGGAAGACTTTCCACTGGCAAGGTCTGCAGCTGAGTATTTAGCAAGAGGCTGCCCAGCCAGCTCATGACAACAGGCGTCTCTGGTGCCCAGCACCTTGGAGGGAGTGACCAGCTGCACGCCAGGACTGAAAGAGAAGTGTTTTGTCCCATACCAGGATAAAAATATCTGTTTGACAACATGGATGGAAAGAACCAGGGCAGAGATATGGAGCAGAAAGGTGTGAAATAGGGATCTGATGAGATCAGGGGGAAGGAAATTTAGGCAGAAATGTATAAAAGAGGCAGAAAAAAACTACAGGAAAATCATGGGACAGAGTTAGGGGAAAAGTCAAGCAGTAATGGCTAACAGAGGAGCATAAAAACCGATTAATATCTATATTTTATTCTCCATCAAGCCAGACTGCAATTCATGAGGGCTGTATTTCCTTACTTTGATGATGTGGGACAAAAAATTCCACTTTTGTGCAGCACTCCCAGCCAGACAGTCCCAGCCTGAGGAAGTAATTCTAACAGTTATAGAAAAAGGGACGGGGAGAGAGGAGAAAGGTGAAAAAAATGTGGATACCTCTTCTACAGTTCCTTGAACAATGCTTTGGTGGCAGTGCTAGCTAAAACAACCTCCTGCCTCTAGCAGTTGACTTGTGCTCTGCGCTGGCTTGGGCATTCCTGGCCCCATGCAGCAGATCAGATGACAATGCTGATCTGACTGGGAATCACCACTGGATCCTTTCCCTGGTCTGATTCATCATATGTTTGTACAGTGCTGGTGCCAGCACTGTGCAAGAGAGAGGACTGAGGGGGAAAGACAGTAAAGGGAAAGAGCAGGGAGTTGAAAAGGGGGCAAGACCCGCCCTACCTCAAGTAGCACCACTGCCAAATCATGGCTGATATCCTACTGTCTTACTTTTTGAGTGGGCTTACTTGGAAGAACCTGAGAAGCTAAGCTGTAGTTAAGATAAAAGTTGCAGAAACAATACGTTTGAGACTGTGGTCCAAGATTTGTATTTAGTTCTCCAGAATATTGTTACAAGTGACTTCAGCTGAGAGAAAGTTCGGCTGATGAGAAATAAAAAGGAGGCATCCTAGGTCTAAAACTCATTGAAAATTTTCTAGGATAGGGTGTTTTTCTTGTACTGCACTTTGGCTTAAATCAAATGTAGTTGGCATGCACTTTTAAGTACTTTTTTTAAGCATTACATGCCAGTGTGAAATGAAGTGAAAATTATGTGTTGTTTATATTTACATGCTGAGTAGGTGTTTTTGACTGACAAGAAGTATATATTACTGTGTCTTGCAGATGCAGGGAGGCGACCTCACATCTAAATTACTCTGTTTTTAACTCTGAAGTAGAGTTAAAAGTAGAATACAAGTAGAATATTTGTAGTCTGAATTACAAGTATAGAAAATTTTTATTAAATAAACTTTCTTTCTGTTCATTAGCTCATCTAGTCAGACCATAAAGGAATTAATATCAACTTAACAGTAAGGCAAAAAAAAATTCCTTCTCCCTTTGGACCAAATGAGTTTCATGCTGCTTCTTTGTATCAGAAAGATGCTGAAATATAATATTTACAGAGCTTAACACTTGATCTTACTGAATCTTTTTTTGCAAGGTCCCAGGTCTCTCATCATCCTAAATCTGAACCCTGTCTCACTCTCCTCCCTCTCTCAGAATGATCTCCAGATGTGCACTGGAGAGTTTCAAGGACAGAAATACGAGAACTAATCCTACAGCATCCTCTCAAAGGAAAAAATTTTTTCCTCTTGAATTATGGGCTGCATTTCAGAGTATTGCACTGGAAAACTACAAACAAACAGCACATTCTTTGCTTCCCAAGCTTTACTGCACACAGTTTTCCATTTATACCATAACTAATTAAAATCAGTCTTCAAATCAACAACAGATGCAATAGCAAGTCCAGTGCCTCACGGCAACTCTCAAAACTGGTAGCTTTGTGCAAAAGTGGCTTGCAAGTACTAACAGCTGCTACAAAGGTAACATGCATGAAGGAGAAGATGATACACTACCCAAATATAATCAGCTGTAACAAGCCATGTAGAAGAGAAGAAACACTTTCTGTGTACTAAGGTAAAATCAAGGCAGGGTTGGTAAAGGAAACGCTGATGACTTGGATCAGTTCCCGGATGTCAAACAAGAAAAGAAACACACTTACAGGAGGAAAACGGCTTCTAGCATTTGCTTGAGCACATGGCTTTATGGCCCACACTTCATTAGCAGTAAACACCAATCTCTTTGAGGTCCTCAGCACACGTGCAGCGGGGCTGTTTGAGCGTGCCAGTCTCTGGGGCTGAGCCCCTCGCACGCCAGCAGCCCACGGAGGTGAGCGAGGGGCTGGCGCTGTTTGCAGGCTGGCATCAACTGCAGAAAGCAGGGCACAAACACATTCCTAACAGAAGCCTACACATGAGCCAACGTCAGGTCACCAAAGCCACTTTAACTCTGCCCTGAACACCATGGGCACTGTGATAAGGTACAATATTTTAAAGTAATCTTAAGATAAACGTTCAACTTCTAGTTTCATATTGGTACTACAAGATCCAGCTGCATTGACTAGGAAATACAGTTTTCTTATCCAATAGCATAACATATTTGGATCTCTCTGATAACCGAAGAAAACAGTGACCTTATTGAGAAAGGCTATTCCCCATAGATGGTCTGTAGGGTTATTGTCCCTGCAGAAGAAACCAGTGGTCATTACTCCTTTAAAAAAGGTCAGCAGCAAGAATTTTCTGTAAGTTAATACATACTAGTTACTGTTTAAGAATAAGCAATCAAATAATCCACAGTGTTAAATAACAATGGCTTATTTTTCTTCCCACAGTGCAGCCTACAAATAAAATATTGGTGAATTGATACAAAATATGTGAAAAGTCTGAATTTCATTGTTAAACATATATTAATGAGAAATTTTTCTCAAATATTTTCAAGACACTCTTAAAATTCAGTTTCTTTGTTGTGTACTTAAAAAAAATTAAGTACAACTGAAGAACAGATTAGTGTCTAAATTCTCAGAAAATCCATTCTGATCTGCAATTTTGAGCATACATGGTATTTTTAAGTACACAAGAAAGAAGCTGAATTTCTGTTTTAACCAGATGTGCCTTGAGGATCATTTTGGTTGCATTGCCACACACAACGTTCCTACATTCAGATGCGGCACCTGCAGTGAAGGCATTTTGTCTTTTGCCGCTGTTGGCACCGTACTTACGTTGGTGACCACGGCCAGAATGGCTATGCCCTGCAGGATGGGCTGCCAGGCGCCAATGTCTTGTGCCTTCTGTGGAACCATGCGCCTGAACTGGGTTGTCAGCTTCCACGCGTCCAGCCGGATTTCCAACATGTTGTTAATAAGAGCCAGAAGAGGAGCCAGGGGGAACGACGCCACAAACAGGGTCACAAAGCCAAACTGTATAACTGTGAAAGGGAGAGGTTACCTGCATTGATGAGGCTTCCACTGACTGGAGATAAGCAAGAGCAGACGTGCATAGTTTACATACTCTAAAGTCAGATGGGAGAAACAAGAAAGAGTAGCTGGGTTCCTAGTGAATCTTCTGGATGAGAAAATAGTAGCACAACAGTACTGGAAAAAGCTGCTAGGTGAAGGGGACAGGAAAATATTACAAGTCACAACACAGCATGAAGAACTATTCTGGGTATTCAAATATCCACTCCTTTCTGACATCTTTATCATGAAGACCTGGGAATGTCATGGCTATCTGTCTCCGTACTGAACTGGAAGGTCCAAACCAACAACCATCTTACTGGTGCCTGGGTACGGCCTTAAGTACACTGGCAATATTGTCACAGAATGGATAGTGGCAACAGACCAGCCATGGCCTGCCAGCTCCCAGGTTACCAGCCAGGAGTCCTGGTGACTGCAGACCTCCAGCAGAGCAGTCTGGCACAGGGCTCTGCTGTGCAACACTGGAACGTGACAGGGGTCTGCCTGCTGAATGCATTTCTCACAGGATTAGGCAAGGAAGCAGCAGTACTCCTCCTTGTACAATCATGCTGTTTCCTAGTTATAAGATGGATTAAGGCTTAGCTGCTTAATAAAAGCCTGTAAAACCATCTGTAATGGATCAATCAAAACTTGTCTCAGAACACATTATTGTCTCCGCTGTTCACCATATTAAGCATTGCTTGTATGAAGATTTTTTTTAGAACACGTCTGTATCCAGCAGCGGTAGTGAATTCAGACTAAACTGTTCCTTACCCATTTCAAGATACTCATAAAACAGTCCAAGTTTTCCAATGGGTTGGAGGTGGTAGTCATGTTCCCAGCGTGGAACAACTTTTTCTGATCTAGCAGTTGCAGAGTATCTTCCAATTAGATTCTTGACCAAACTATCAGACAGGGAGAAAAGAATACTAACATTGGTAGAAGAACCTAAAATGTTCACTAAATGAAAAAAAAGCTTGACACTTCTGCTATTACAGGTTTAAACAATGGATTTATCAAGCAAAACAGTATTTTTCGAATGTGAAAGTGCAGATTACTTAATAGTTCGAACTTACGGAAGAAGCACTTCTTGAATGTTGTTCCAGATAGCTTTCCCTCCTACTATAATGGCAAGCTGGGTTGTGAGCTCAAGGAGACATCCACCTGGATCACACTGAAGGTTGGGAGAGACCAGAAAATTTTTTGAGGTTGGGCATTTAAAATGATGCATTCCTGGTTTACTATAATAACATTACTGAAAGCAATCGAAGAAAGCCATCTAGGTAAATCTTTCCAGTAAGGTATGTAAAAGTTAATTCCAGGCCACAAAAGGTAAGTGGACAGAATACCAGTGAAAGAGTCAAATACCAGGTGAAGTCATGCAGCTCTGTGTTATCACCAGGTGGGTGTCACCCAGCAAAATAGGAATGCTGCTCCTGATATTCTCTCCTTTCTGTGTGCCCAGTCACAGATTACACAAATTACACTTTTCTGGCTATGTTTAATACATTTCTAAGCCCAACTGGTCTTGTGCCATATTCTTTTATGCTAGGGCTTAGTGAGGAGGCAATTAGCTTGGGAGGCAATCACTTTTTAAATCCTAATGTTAAATACGTGCAACTGTGTTTTACTTTATACACTCCTCACTGCAGCACAATACCCAGACTAATTATACATTCTACATCCTTACCTCTTCATTGCGATACTTTCCTAGCCAATAAACTGGACTTCCAGGGTGACCTACAAATTTACCCTTGAAGAAGGCTATGTAGAAGCATGAAGAATAGTAGTTGACAAACTGAAACAAGAACA
Organism: Polioptila caerulea; assembly: GCA_013397295.1. NCBI lineage: Eukaryota > Metazoa > Chordata > Aves > Passeriformes > Certhiidae > Polioptila > Polioptila caerulea. The sequence continues at coordinate 94,814 of VYXF01007948.1, forward strand.
TCTTTGTGGTCAGACTGTTTTCATAATCAGTCTGTGTCCTTGGAAGCTCTGCAATGAAAGAAAAGTAAATAAATTAAAAAAAACCCAACCCAACCTACAAGTAACCTACAAGCTGTTCTAGAACCTCAGCTGCTGTATGCCTCGTATTCCTTTATATGACTGAGAGCATTATCATTTAGATTGTGCATAATCCCCATGTATACTATAACCATTATATAATTCTAAAACTGTATGGGTTGTAAAAAGAAAAGAACTTGTTCCCTGACAATAAAGAAAGAGAAGAAGAAAAAAGTCTAATAACTCAGAGGAGGAGAAAAAGCACACAAATCCAGTAGGCTCAGGAAAGATGCAAATGTAACACTTTGAACTGATGAAACATTAAATGAAAATACCACACTGCTTTATGCATCTAAAATAAAATAGTTACTTTAATGTTGATGGCCTGGATATAGAGAATAATGTTATTTGTGACTGTTTATCTGTTTAAGAACATCAGAGTTGTACATAGCTTTGGAATGGTGACCTTAGTTCACTTATTTACAAGAAAATAGCTATTTTCCCCATAAACAAAAGCTTAATAATATATGAGTATTATAATTGAATGTGTTATGCCTTACTGATCTGTTTTCATAAAGCTTGGTTGTTGTAGTAATTTTCTTTGCTTTGTATGTTTCACAAGCACAAAATTGATCTTTCATGCTACCTATGTGAGGACTTTTCAGGCAAAAGCTGAATATCATATTTCTCTGATATTAAGAAAATCTATATTGGAAAATTTCTAGGTGGTGTTGTGTGATTTTGTGGGAAAATTCTGAAAGATGTGGTACAGATGTTCATTTGTTGTAATACCTACTGTAGATATAAACGCTAATTTTTCCAGCTATTTTACCCCACGTTTCCACCGGAGGTACAGCAGCAGCATACCGAAGTCAGTGATCAGGATTGCCACTTTTTCATAGATGATGTTGAGAATCATAATGACAACAAAGCTGATGAGCGAAGCGGTGACTGACGTGGCCGTCTGTGGAGTCAGGTACTTGCGGATCGCCTCCGTCCCACTGATGTGCTGTGACAGCTTTGCAGAGAACACCAGGAAAACTGAGAGCCTGTAGACAATGATCCCAACAACTGAAGCAATAATTAGAAGGATCTGCCAAGGGAATGCAAGAAAGATGTTCATTTTCAACCACTGGCATTAGGAGAAAGTGAGTTCAAAACACTTTTTATGACAGGCAAAAGGAAAGCAATTTTGTGCCTGTCACTCCTTTGCAAGAGGATGATAAAAAAAGATACAAAGCAATTAAAAGAGAATCCATAAAAGAAGCCTTTTTTCATATAGCATAGTAAATCTGCAGGAAAGAAAAAAGATGGTCAGTTTTATGACCAATAACAAGGTTTGTACTGATGTAAGCCAATATAATGAGAAGTGTAATCAAATCTTGCACATTGAGGCACGTGATGGGACAAAACTCTTCATACTGGTCAATTGGCACGATGGTAAATGTACTAATCTACATTGATTATGGAGGGGGCTGCACCTTCTCTTCCACATGATACTATTACAGACTACAGATCCTTCAGAGGAAGAGAAAAAATTTAAGCCAAGTCATGTAGTCTGCAGGATTGCAATAATGATCCAGGTACCCATCTTGTTTGCCGTCTCCTCTTTCTGCTTCTCTTCCTGCTTTTATTTCTTGCTATTCTCTAGCTATTATTCAATTTAAGGTCCACAGGCTGTGTATCTTTCTTTCACTGTCTCAGCAAACTGCCATGAACTACCTTCCCTGATGCTGCACACCATAACTGAGCAGTAACACAAGTCACAAACCCAGAACAAATCTCTTCCCTCCAATGTAAAGTCTGGCCTATTTAAATTCAACTGCAAGTCAGTGTTCTTTCCTTTGTGTTTCAAATGTGTCAATGCTGAGGCTCTCCTGGGCTGCCAGACACCACTCTATCTCCTATCTGCATCCTGTCACTGAGAATGAGGTCTTTTCCAGCTGCTATTTGTGCTACAGATGAGGAGGACTTGCAGCATGCTAAAACAAAGAACTTTTAGGCAAGGCAATCTCTCTGGGCCTGCCCATTGTGTTATATATTGTGTCATGGTTGACTGGATTGCTTTCAAGGTTTAGTTTTAATTAAAGTAGCAGCTCTGGAAGATTAAAGAGCACCCAGCTTGGCTCTGTTAAGTGAAACACAAAACCTGAAAGAGGTCATGGACAGTGAGACACAATATGGAAGAACACAGCTGGAACAAATCAGACAGAAACTAGCAGGGAGGAGAGCATATAAACCAAAGTCTTCCCCTTACTGCCTCCCTAAAAGCAAAGACATTTGTCTTAAAATAACAAGGAAAAAACCAATGGACCACCTTTACAAGCATAACTCACAAGCTACAGCTGCAGGATATTTTGATAATGTATGCTAATGAGTATTGGGTGACTACAGCTACCTTCTCCATGTAGGTCCATATTTTACAGGCTTGATTTATGCCTGAGATGGAAATCCAACTGAACCTGTTCCATTCTCATTTTTTGTTTTGTTCAGGAAGATCATGCTTTAGACACTTACCAGAAAAGTGAATTTATGAGGCGAAAGAATAAGAGAAGAACTTTACCCAGAAGAAGATGGCACTTGTACAGAAGGTCATCCGTACACACTTCCCACATGCAGTGTATGGCACATATTCTTCTTGCTATAAAAGATCAAGAAACCTATCAAGGATGCACACAATCTTCTTTCATATTTTTTTGTTATGTGCTCCAAATAAACTCTTTATTATACAGAAGGCAGAAAAAAAAAATTGAAAAAGTAACCTGTTTTGTTTCCTGGCAACTCAACATTTATTCATGATTTCAGAAGTCTTGCCTGATTATAGGTGTCTTTTTTTGTTGCCCCTTCTAAGATAAAAATTACTTCCATAGAGGTAGAGGGTCCTCAGCTCTTATTGAATTCAGCCATGACAGGGTGCATAGTCCGTTTGAATGGACCCATCCTTCTTGGCTGATCATGGCATCCAAGGTCATTGTCTTTCAAACTTCAATGGCTAAATTTAGCAGGCACCACAGTTTTAGTCCTTGATCTTTGTATTTCTCAACGTATTCCATATGAACAGTGGGATGGTTGCCCCAAGGAAAATTACTACCTCAATGTGGTACTGCGAAAATTCACAGAGTCTTTAAAGAATCTCTGAGGATCAAAATAAAATATTTTAGCATATTCTTCACTCTTTGAATTGTCTGAAAGGAGCTTTCTAGCTATGACTTTATATATTCAAGGTGGCATAGGTTTATTAGCTTTTAAACAGGATGAGTTTTTTGATAGTACAAGAAATAAAAAGAAGATCTATATAAGATAGTTTCAACTACAGCAGTTAATTTTGAAACTTTTCAAGTGCCTTCTAATAAACATTAGTATAACGTGGATAGAATTTGAAAGCAGTGCAAATGATTAGATAAAAGACAGAGTAATCTATTCACAGAGAATAATAAAAAGTGAAACTGAACTTGAGTAAGCCGCCAAAGCTGAAGCTACTCAAATGTATAATAAATAGAAATCTAAACTAAGATCCTCATAAAAAGGAATCCTCTGTCATTGAAATGAGATTTATCCTTGTCCCTGAAAGTTTGTTGTTAGTAATCATAATTTCATCCATATGCACTTAGCAACAATAGCTATTATACATGTTTCAAACAGAAACATCTTTGGTTCCTGCATCATATACAATAATGCAACGTTTCCCTATATTCACCTTTTTTTCCTGATACATTCCTAGGGAAAGATAGCAAGTGCTCTGTGATCTTGCCTTTGGCAGCAACAATTAATTATTTGTTGGGGGATTTAATAAAGTAGACTTAGTCTTCTAAGCTGAGGATGATGCCTATTTCTGTTTATTTAAGACAGTGGAACCTCAGCAGTGCAAGGTCCTCAAACAGGCAAATACTTTAAAGTGCTTTTGGTTAGATATCAGTTCCCTCTCTCTGCATCTGTACTTTATCAAATCACTGTTTTCAGGCCAGCTTATCAATTTGAGGCACTGCTGATTTATAAAGCTCCAGTCCCAACTAACCATTTTCACAGAGTTTGCTCACAGCATGTCTATAGCAGTAACCATCCCCAGTTACCAAAATATTCCTTACCTGTGTGATTTCATTCATCACCACGTGAGTGCAGCGAGCTTCATACTCTGGGCGAACCTGCTCTTCTTGCTCTAAGTACTCAACTGTGTCCCATTCATACTCCAGTTCAGCCTGCCGTCGCTTCCAAAACTCCAAAAAAAAAGTAACTATCCAAATGACAGACAAAATGAACAACACCACGTGAGTACTGGATACTGCTTGACCCCTCTGGGCGATAACATGGCTCAGTATTCCATACAGCTTTTCACAGACATGGAATAAAACCTTTATTGGCTAGTGCAATGCTGAAAACAATTGGATCTACTCCTTTATGCAATTATGCTTTTGGATGTATATGTACTTTAATGTGAGAAACCTGAGGTAAATGGTGGTATAACCTCATGGTAAAGAATGTATATATTTTATCTATGTATTTTCTTTCTGCCTAAGGCCAAAATATTAACACTTAGGATTTCATATTACAGACTGCTTTGAAAAAGTTTAATGTGAGATCCGTAAGAAGCTAAATTGTTTGGATAGGTGAAGACAAAATGTTGGAAATTGCAGGACTTCTAGAAAAATTAAACTCAGTATGCTAAAATTTGTCACAGGGAAGAGCTCATGCTCATTCATGCTGCAATTTTTGTGCAGACAAGTTATCAGTTTGCAGACTACAGAAACAGGGTTTGTTCAGGTAAAGCTGCTTAAATATAGCTGCCTTTCCTCCTCTGCTAGCACAAACCTGAAGAGACTGCAGCTCTTTTGTATGGCACGGAGCTTAGAAACTCCCTGGGCTGGGCCAGCCGCTTCCCTGGACTGCTCCTACAGCTGGAAGTGCTGAGGGATCAGGAACAGTAATCAGCGGTAATGGTTAAACATAAATCCAGCCAAACTCATTACCTTGTCCCAAGACATTACACAGGCAGATCTGGCAGCAGAGGCAATGACAAACCCAGATGGGAAGGCTGGGAGGAGCTCAGGATGTGGGGTGTCAGTACCATGCTCCCTGGCACACCTGGATGCTTCATTCTTGGAGAGGGTGCAGTCTCAGATTAAATGAGTGGTGTGGCTCTGCAGCACTGTTTCCAGGAGAAGAAGTATCCAATCACTGCACTCTCATTGCTCTCACTGCCTGGGAGTAATTAACCCTAAAATTGTTTGGTTTTTTTTTTTTACTAGTTTGGCCCCTCATCCTGGATGATGAAACCTCAGCAGCATGCAGTTACAAGTCCAAACATTAAAGGTGATGTCTAAAATCAGGTGTGGTTGAAAAATCCCAAACTGAAACATTTAAAACTCAGGAAACTCCATGGGCTGGGCTGTGAGATGACCTTGGCATCTTGCAAACAGGCAAAACTCCAGAAAACCCTGCTTATTCAGAGGCCTCTTTCACAAGGACTTTTCCACTCCTTCATGCTTAGAAGCAGCAAGGACACTGCAAGCAGCAGACCAGAGGGTCTCATCTGCTTTCTCCTGCAGAGCAAGAACATTAGTCTTCCATAAACCTCTAATTGCTGCCCAGCCCAATTCACAGGAATCTACAGGCTGTACTGATTTGTCCCAGCTGCAAGTTCAGCTGCTGCTGGAGAGCCCAGAAGTGCAGGGACTCCTTCTGTGATGATAGTCTCACGTGCTAACTGCGACAGAAGGGCATAAAACACAGGGACAGCTCTCCCTATCAGCCCATTTATGTCTTTCAGAGCAAGAAAGGAGCTCCTGCTGGATTTGCCATTTTCCTTGTATTTTGAAGCAATATTGTTTCAACAGTGGAAAGACATGACATTTCAGAATCAGGAGATCAAAGCTGTCATTTCATATCATATTGAATGGTGTCCCCTATCGTGTGTGCCCCAGCACGATGGGCTTGATGGGTGGCCCAGGTATTCTGCCTCTGAAGCTGTGTCACCAAGGTCTGAGAAGAAGTGCCTCCATTGGAGAACATTTCTTGGTTTGACTGATCTTGCTCAGGCAGGGTATCCAGGACTGGCAGCAAGTGAAGTGGAAGCTGCCTCTTGTTGGTGACCTTTGCCAATCTAGTCTTACCATGAAAGGGAGAATTGGCAGAGTGTTAAGGTATCAAAAGGGCTAACTCCTGAGGCCAAATTCCCTGGTGTTTTATAGTGCTTTAGAGATTTTTAAAGGGAATACACATGAGAAAATGTGCACTTATTAGAAGTGTATTGCTGTTCATGATGCAATAACATATCTCAGAGTCTAATATTAACTTTAATTGTTTTGAACAAGGAGGTCTAAAAAAGTAATAGAGCAAGATGCAAATTACAGCTGGAATTACACCAGGACAACGGGTCATTTGGATTCAGTACAATTTTGGTTGAACTTCTGTAATATAATTCACCTCTTTATTTAGTGGACTTACAACAAGAATACTAAGGGACCTTGCAGCCATCTCTATAACCAGGAAGCTTAACTTTGTAATTATTGCTCCTGGACCCATTCTTCAAAACAGGACGCACAATTTAAATTAAAAACCAAATTGCCAATAAATTAACTCTTGACATGATGGGAGAAGATTACATTAGTATCAAACTTCTAATAATTTAATGAATTCCCTGCTGGTATTTTGATATTAGCAAATGTTTTGGAAGAAAACTGCATTTTGAAATAATACATTTCATCTTCCATTTCTTTAAAGCAAGAGTTATTTTGAAGAACTTTAGATCATCATAGGGAAATAAAAATACTGTATGTATTACAAAGAAAAAAAAATTTTGCATTCTTGTCAGCCTATATATGAATTCAAAATATTACACAAGATACATTCTCTATAGCACCCTGTATACAGACCTAATATGGAATTTACTTCTCTAATTACTGGATAATACAATAACAGACAGCTGACAAAGCTGCTAATATGAATAAAATTAATTGTTTCTAGGAAAATAAACCTTGCTTGATCCCTTGAATATGGCACCAAGTGTTTTCACCTGTGGTAAACATCCTGGTTTCATACACATTTTCTCTGCTAAAAGATAAATCTGGTGCTTGTAACCTACTACACTTTTTATGATCAGCTTCTTAAATAAAGACAGGAAGGAAATAATTCCTGGGAAATAGAACTAATGACTATTTTTCAATTGCATTGTTCAGTTACACAGCTGTTAATCGCACAAACATCTCCATAAGTCTCTGAGAAAAAACCCCAGCTCCTCTGACAGATATACTTAAGCATGTGGCTGGCTCCTGCTGGATGAACATGTGGCATCCTTAACCACCTCCCTCAGACTCTTCTTCAAGTCATCAAAACAGAACAAATAGTGAAGACTAATTTTTAAGACTACAAGTTTTTGTTTGCTTATGATGCGTTCCTGTGAATGCGCTTGTTTTCTGTGGAACAATTTTCCAGTGAATTCCTAAGTGCTAGCAAATGAAGTCAGTGCAAATTTATCCGCGTTTTCTTGGCTGATGCTGGAGGCTTGGCCAAAATTAGATTAAAAACCACAGTTGTTGAAATTGACTTACCCCATATTCCCATAAATACTGCAAACACCAGTGTTCCATAGCTATCAAACATACAGAGTTTCTGGAAAAGTGGAAAAGAAAAAAAAGTCTTAAAATATAACCAACCATTTTTATTCTTCTACACCAATCCAGAAAAGAACCCAGAAGCTGCTTCCTGAAAACGCTGATTTTCAATCTTTGTGTAGTTTCATAAAAAACCCTTTTGGACAGTGTTTCCTCAATTTCTGTCCATGCATACCACTCTCCAGTAAATCAAGGAAATTGCTAAATGCAAAGTTCAGAATTAAAAATAAAAGCCACATATGCATTATGAGGGATAATAAAATGGTGTACTATCAAACTACCTTCCATCTGTTGCAAACCAAGAGGAAAAAGAGTGCTTGTGGTCTTGGGAGCTCAGTATAGAATTATGGATTTTTAGTACAGCCACTAAGGCCATGGACACATCTGGTTCTCATAAGCAGGATAACAAATAAGTTAGTTATTCCACTCTGATGAAGTGTGGTCACTATCTCCCTTTTTTTTTTTTTCCATCATAGCCTTTTCCCTGCATTCTTATTTCTTTTACTATGTAAGTGTGCTGATGCAACACATTAAAGTTGGGCAAAATATTTTTGATGAATAGCTGAAAAATCGCAGTTTTGGGACTGAATCTATGGACAGGAATGATGAAAGTTTAACATTAGCTTAGTGAGACCAGGTAATGGGGAAATAAAGTGAGGTTCCTTTTGACAGGAATAAAGAGCAGACAACAGGACATGGCTGTGTCACAACTCCTGTCATAGCCAACACCAGCTTCTCCTTGTACCCATCTTCTTCTTGGCAACACAGATCAAATTCAAGGCATAGATCCAGATAACTTCATGCAGGGACAAGGAAGAAATTAGAAATGTCAAAACAAGCTTTAAATGTTTCCTTAGAAAAGTCAGTTCAGAGCTACTGGATCAAGGCTTTAACTGAATCTTCCCTTCCCTCAAAAAGAAGTACCCCCAAATGAAACCAATTTTCAATTAAAATAACATTTTATTCTCATATCAAATATCAGCAGCTATGCGAAAGAAAAAAAACTAAATTTTTTCATCTTAGATCAAATTGGAGCAACTAATGGTGTTGTTTTTACTTTTTGAAGTTGAGTCACTGTATCAAAAAGAACAACTATTTGCACATTTTTAGCAGTTCTGCGGGACATTAATGGAGGACCAACATTGTTTTATATGTAGCAGCAGAGAAAGTGCAACTAAAGTTCAAAAATGTGTCTACAAGCTGTAAATGTAGTTACCTTGGATGATTCACAAGTGATGGTGAGGTTCCAGTAGGTACATACTTTATCACACTGAGGGCACATTATGATATTACCTCCTATGTTGGGGTCACATACTTCTTGGCTAAAAACAAAACTAGTCAGTCACTCACCAACACTAAATTCTTTAGTCCTTTTTCACACGTGAAGACAGTGCAATAATCTCAGGGAATTAAGGAATAATTTGCCAGTGATCTGCTCTCAAGAATTCCACCCTCACCCCTCGCCCTGGCAACATATCCCATTTCCATTCATAGTACCCATCTCAAAAATGGATGACATAAGGAAAATAATTTCCACCCCGTGTACCTGGTGGTAATTCTCAAAACTGCCCACACTAAAAATAAAACAGCCCTTAAAAGATCTCACAGTCATCAGTAGGAAATGAGAAGCTCACATATGCTATCACAACAAGTCCGAAGGGAGGGGGAAGAGCAGCCCTGCCTAGCAGAACAAGGAATAGCTGCAGAACCCAAAGGACTACCCAGTCCCTGTGGTCTTCCAAAGAGGATCAGACTGGAAATTGTGCAGAGGGGAGCTGCTGCAATGATTCACGGGTTTGCAGAGCTGTCTCCTGAGGGATGGCAAAGGAGCTGCCATCTCGTACATACTAACCCAGCACGGTGGAGGCTGAAAGGTAACGTGATTGCTTTCTATGCATACAGCAGTGGGGCAAACACCAGGGAGGGAGCTGAGCTGTTTAACTAAATTATGATACTGGCAAAAAGCTAAATGGGTATAAATTGGGCGCAGGAGAGGAGCTGTAGAATAGCCCTTCAGCATGGATTATGAACATCCTTCCAGGACAGGGTACACAACTGGATGGCCTGTAGGTCCTTTGGTGCAATGCCATCATTCTTTTTCCCCTGGGTCATTTGGCCATGATTGAATTTTTTTGTTTGTGTTCTGATGAGAGAATCTGTGTCATGGCTGTGCCTTGCCTTCCAAGGTATCCTAAGCAGCTGAGGGCCCCTGTGGTGTTCCTTTACCTATATTATCCCAAATTAGAGGAAAGACATTTTTAATGTCTTTGGGTATCTAGTTTAAGGATTACCACAGTGAAAATTATGTCTTATGGCAATTGTATTGACTTCTGATTGTCACTCTTTTCTTTGTGTTTCTACTCTAGGTACGGTGAGCATCATGCAAAATATAAATAAAATTATGAAATAGCAAACTCCCAGATGTCTATCACTGTAATGGTACATGGATAACCATTATTTATCTAATATTTTATGCCTTTGCCTTCAATTGCCCCATGGCAATTGTTCTCAGGCCCTTTAATTTTGCCTCCTTCATTAAGTAGTGTCTTGCAAACCCTGTACTCTCCCCGTGTACAGGACTGATCAAAATTGCAGGTGATATTAAACCAGGCCTGATCAGGTACCTCCATGTGCAGTTGTCCTTTGTCAGGCATCCATACAGAAAACAGCCAACTCCTACAACCGCAGCCACCGTCAGCATATTTGTGTAAAAGCCCAGCCAAGCAAAGTAGATGCCAATTTTCTCTCCATAGTATTTCCTGTGGAGGAGAAAGGTGGGGTTTTTTGTGTGTTTTTTTTCCTTTTTAACGCAAGTAAATGTGCATTTCTATTACAAATGGCTTTTCATTTCACTCATTTTATGCCAACCCATATTGCAATAATCCTCTGTTCCAACTTTCGGATTAGAGTAGTATTGCATGCTTTAGTAAAAGGATAGAAATGGAGGGAGAAAAGGGAAAAGAGAAAAGATCATGAAAGAAAAATTTCAAGTGGTTGGCTTTTCATAAATCAGCTCATCATAAAACCAATCTCAAATTATGCTCCTGTGCATGAGCAGATCTGGGTGTATGTATCTTCCCTCAGAACTAACCTGTGTCACTGTGACTTACCCCAAACTAGACTTATTATGTAGATTTCTCATTGTCCCTGCATTAGTCCAGTGCCAGTTACACCAACCTGATGAAATCCAGGGGTTGCAGTTTGAAAATGTTTCTAGGATGAGCCCATTCTCTGTAGAGGAGATATCGTTCACTTGGGCAGTGGGGATCAGCTGACTGGTGCCTAAAACTTGACTGCAAAACAGAACGAGCATGAGAAGACACCACTAAAATCTAAGCAGTGCAGCTCATCTCTCACCCCCACAGATGATCTCTATGCCAGGAAGCTGGAGTCTGGAGGAGCCTTTTAGGCAGTCTTACTGCAAGCCAGGAAAAGGAGCAGCAGCTCTGAGAGCACACCAGCATTCAGGGTAGAAGATTGTCAGAAAGGCACTGAATGCTAAATGCTGTACATATGTGAGCTGAAAATAACGAGACTCATCATGAACTTAATCTAAGCACATGTCAGTGTCTTGGCACTTAGGAATAGAAAATAAAAAAGGATCCATTCTAATTAGAGAACAGGACTGAACCGAAATGGATTTTAAGTAGCTTTAGCATGCTACACATGCTTTGCTTCAAAATAATACTGTACTAGAATATAGGCTGGAAAGACTGAGGGAAAAATCCAGGACCTCTAGCCTCTGTTTTAAATTTAAAAGAGAGTTCACATGGCGATAATCTTTGTATTTCTTAGTAGGCTATTTTAAAAGTTATTTCAATAAAACCTGTTTTATTTGAGACATTTTTCCATTCTGTATCTGTGATGCAACAAGATGAGTGAGGTTTGTAGAAACCTATCTGCTACATTTCATTTTCAGCACAGCTATAATGTATAATTTCAAGTGCATAAAAAGACAGTCATTAATTACTAGTCCTACTGAGTCCAAATTCCCCATGCCATGATAGAAATAGCCTGCAAGGCAGTCTTTCAATCTTTGAAAGGAAATCTTAAAAATGGCTAGTCACAAATTATATGAATTCTATTCTTTAAAGCTTTGATTACTTACAAGAAACATGGTTTGTCTTGATTCTGCCTTAAAAATTTCTTTGAAAACCTTGTAGGCCTCTTAAATATTTTAAGCCAAGTCCATGCAGCTGAAGCAGTTATCATTCCTGACCTCCCATGTTCTCAATGTCTCCTCGACAGAACACACCTTGGACACAGAATGGTGGCTCTGAGGGGGACAAGTTGGGATGTTGTGGTTATGCAACAGATAGAGTGCAGAAAATCAGCCCTCAGTTTTTGCTCACTTTGCATTCACAGCCTCACATGGAGTGTTTTCATTGTCAAATACTCTGAAATCTGTAAATCTGTTTCTTTTCTCCTTGATTTTTTTTTTTTGGCTATTGCTAGCCTTGGTGTACAAAACAATTTTCAATAAAACTTTCTTATTCAAATGCCATAATTTAAAAATTCAGAATTTTAATATTTCAGAAGTGTATATGAAATAATTCAGAAGTGTAGCTGCAAAAGCTGGATATGTATATACTGCGAGGTGAAAATGAAACCAGTGAAGCTTTTCTCTGCAAGACTCTGACACCACCTGTGAGGCATTGGACTGGCTGGGCAGAGTCTTCCTGTAGAAACCTGTGTCTCATGCATATATGCTGCAATGTTTGGGAACCAAGGGAGTGTTTCTCACTGTGCAAGACTTTCACATATCCTAAAATGAGATTTGTAGTCTACATCTTTATCAACAATGTTGATAGGAATTTCAATATTGGAAAATTGCATATTAATGAAACATTGATTTAGGACTGATAATGAAGTGTGTCATGGGAACTATCGCTCAGTCCTGGTACTTTACTGAAATACATCTCCCAGAGAATACAAATTTAAGAACTCTCAAGTGAAATATATTGTTTTTCATTTATAGAAATACATTTTTAACCAACAGTGCTTTGGAAGAAAATGTCTAGCAAAACCACGTCCTATTCTTCTATGTGAATACAATACCTTTCCAGGAATAAGGCAATGAATAGTTCTTGTATCCTTTGATAAATCTAGAGGATATATATATCTACATATAGTTCAGACCTCTATTTCAAAATGTATTTTAGTAACAAGCACCAGACTTACATCATGAAGGGGAAATGCTGCTTTGTAGATTCCAGTGTCCAGTAATTTGTTAATGCCAAACTTTTTCACATTATTTTTTGTTGCATATTCCACACGGGACAGGATAAAATGAACCTGAAATTTAAAAAAAAGATTGTGTCTTTGCAACCTGAAAGAAATCATATACAACTATACCTGTCTCAGCATACAATCAAGTTAGGAAAGAATAAGCAGTGTAGACAAAATTAATTGCACAGGGTATACCAACCATTCAAATCCCTCCTTTAAATTCAGGTGGGAGAGAAATAGGACAAATGTAAGTAAAGTTTTCCTTCTGGATTGCCCTGGCAATTTTCATAAATTACAGGATTATTGCATCCCAAACATTTTAATTTTTTTTAGGATATTTTAGGGAAGGTAATTACACTGATATGATAAAAGGAATAGTTTATTTTTCAGAATAAATGCTAGAAATACTCTACGGACTTACAATTCGGCTTCTAGTTGCAGGATTGAAAAATGTGTCTTTGTCTTGGATATAGAAGTTGGACAAATGTTCCTTCTGAAAAGGGGCAGTGAAAAACTCTTGCTCAGGTTTGATGATATTTTCATCCACCCTGAAGAGTCTACTGAACCAGTTGAAAGCTGAGTCCCGGGTTTTCAGGTCATTGTGTTGCAGAGGCAATTTGATGTGCATAACCTCGGCATATGTGCACAGCACTTCCCAAGGTGCATGCACTTTCACAAAAATAAGTTTCTCATCCAAAACCTGAGATGAAAGAATATTGAAAATAAGTATGTAAGCAAAGAACTTCTCATTTTAACAATTCTTGAACTATCTGGAACTTTCTTTCTCTTTACAGCTCATAGATGACCTACTCAATGTTGCATTCATTGGCCATCCCAGCAAATATATCACTGGCTTCTGTAAAAGCACTGACTTGAGGAAACATTCAGGCAGATGAAGGCATATAAACATAGATTAAAAAAATACAGTGAAATGTTCCCTTAATGCTTAATGCTTACATCTCTGCAAAGTATTTTACGAAGCAATTTAAGTATAACACTTTTACCATACAGAGTTATTAGGACTCTTTTTACTTGTAATTTGACATGGCTCTGGACCTGCCAATGCCTCCCCAGCAGCTCAGTTACAACCCCAGGGTGATGGGAGCAGGCTAGGCACTCATGGGTGCTCCTGGACAACAAGAATTCCAGGCTTCCTATAGAGAATGGGGGGAGGGAAAGGGAAATTAGATGAAACTGCTGAAAAAGACAGCATGGGGCACACTTGCTCCCAGTGGAATGCCTAAACCAGCAGCAGTATGCAATGGGAAGCCTGGAAGCCACTCCTGGCTACACATGGCCTATAGACCTACTGCTGCCCTGCATTAATGAGTGCCAGCCACATGAAATTTCCTTATGTAGCTCATTGGCTCAGGAACACTGGTCAGATATCTGATCTAGCCAGGGAAAATGTCCAAATGCTGTTCAATCATAATCACAGCAGAGCTATTGAAGACTGCAGTATGTAAGTTTAGCATGTCTGCTGTCTACAGCAGCCTCCCAGGCAGCAAGCATTTACTTTCTTAGGAATGTGAAGAACCAGACTGCATTCTTGGAACCCTCACTGCAGACAAATAAATATTGTGATGCCATAGATTGTGAGTCTAATTAGGGAGGAAAGGGCAAACCGACCATTTCTGGAGCTCACTACAGAGTACCAAAGAGCAACAAATTTAGACTGGAAGTGATTGTCATGGAGAGGGAGATACAGATGGAGCCCTGCAGCCCTGCAGGGTAGGAAGAAAGAGAAGGGATTCAGAGGGGCTCTAACCCTTCCTAACAGAGACAGCAGCTCTGGCAGCTGGTGTGCATTGCCACAGTGCTCTTGAACTGCCTGCAGGTGACATTGCAAGCCAAAATACACAAAGTGCAATAGAACCACTTGCACAGTGCCAGGACTTGTGAGAAGCAGGGTCATGTGCAGAAGCCCTGCATTGCTCTTCTGGCAGGGGCATTCTGCATTCCACAGGCACACACTGGCTTCCCACCTGTACTACACAGCCAGAGTATGGGAAGTACCTCTCTGCAGGGTACAGACAGTAATTTTTATCTTCCAAGCTCTGAGCAAATTTGACCTATGCAATCTCCCAGCTTCATGATGTAATCTTCCAGCTTCCCATCTTTTATTTTGCAGAGGAAGGAGCAGACATAAAATTTAAAAAGATTTTGAGTCAGATCCCAAAGACACTGCTAACAGAATAAAGGTGGGCTTTTTTTTCTTGAGGAGAGAGAAATCTTACAGTGAATTCACATATCCAGTTTCCTTAATCCCACAGGGACAGCCCTGCTCTCAGAACAGCCATTCACAGAGAGAATAGCACTCACCGACCTCGTCGCTTCCAGTTGCAAGCCATTGTTTATCAGGTTTGATTCATATACTTGTCTCTTCCTCTGTTAAAAGATATTGAACACTGCAAAACACCTGTTCCAAATTTCACAAACATGTATGCATAGAAAAATGGAATTGCCTCCCAAAACCATCATTGTGTCATCTTAATAGCCCACTTGATAACTTCTGTGGTGACACGTACAGTTGTATCTACTAATTAATCCTGATCAGTTTTTTTGTCTGATATGCAATATTGCCCTCAAATGCAATTGTGGTGAACTTATCCTCTCAGTTTCTGGTACATTACAGAGGTGTAAGTGTGACTCAGATTTTGAAAATTTTGAAATCTACCCCTGAAATTGTGATCTCTCACCTTTAATCACTAAGTGAACTACATTAAACTTACTTTGGAAAGTCTTCATCTCAAGTGCTTTCCATTCCACTTTCCCCCAGAAATCTGTAACTTTATGCTTCTTTCACAGTAATTATGAGTTCACACAGCAGCTCAAACTGTAGTATCCCAATATATCTTAGTCCATGGATTACATCCCCAAAGGAAGAAGCTGAGAGCTGTGGCACTTGTAGAGTCAGTGTTGCTATTCCACGAGCATTTAATGTCCCCAGAAGGACACAACAAGTTTTCCTCAGTAAAGATCAGATTTGTGGATCATTTTAATTTAGTTTCGTAGTTACCAGCACTTGGTAGACAGTGAGTTATGAAAAACCTGAAATGCCTTCCAATCTTGAATCTTCTTCTCCATACAGATGACCTTCTCCCAAGAAACACAGGAACATCCCCTTTCCCCTCAAATACAAAACATTTCACTCCATAAGGGATTTATAAGAAATTTTGAAACTTCATGTGAAGCAATCAAATTTAAAAGCTTTTTGCACCAACTGGGTAGTTCCTCAATGATTTATTTGTTTATGTGAGTCAAGGGTAGCCAGCTCTCCTTGATCTAAAGACTGCATGTCAAAATATCAGCATGCCTAATGGGGGCACCTGTAGGCAGCTGGGGCTGGGGGCTCTTTAGTGAGCAGTTTGCTGGAAAAAGATGACTTTAATGCACTAGGGACTGAGAGCTTTACTCCTGCACCAGGTTAGGCTAGGGTTGCAGAGAGGTTCTCAGAGTGACTTGGGGATACTACTTTCTTTCTCCCAGATTCCTCTCATGCCGCTGGCCAATTTCTTTGTTGATTAAAAAGTGCTTAAAGGATTTGGCATCTCCCACTACAGGAACTTAAAGAAGAAGGACCCAGTGCTTTTTGTCATGTGGTTCTTGGTAAAGATTCTAGCTGCCTTAAGATCTATGCACAGGATCCAGAGCTGTTGCTACAGTGAAGGACCAGAGTCAATGAAGGACCCTCTAGATAAAGGCTTAGGAACTTTGATGGATATAGACTCAGGGCTAGACTCAAGGCTCACCCACTCTAAGGGCAAAAACATGCTTCAACAAAAGGGTAAAAATCTCCAAAAGTTCCATAGGAATAGGTCAGTTGTGTACCCAAATAAGTTTCATCCCGTTCTTGAATATTTTAAGATGGTTGTAAGTCCCTAAACAAGAAATTTTTTCCAAATACTTTTCCAAAACTCTAGCAAGTCTTGAAAATAATAATTATAGAACTGAATAACAATATGAACAGCCTATCCCGTTTTTAGTTTGTTAGTTCTCAACTGCAGCAGCTACATGTGGCAATGATCTCAATGGACTAACTTCATATTTTGTGATAAAGTATTTTTCTCATCTGTTTTGGGTTTTCTGCCTTTTTATTTCAGTGGATATCACCTTCTACTTGAGCTAGGCACAAGAAGAGCCAAATATTTCAATCAGTTTTTTTTCTCTCGTCAATACTTATCTCCTTTTTCCTTATTCCTTGCTTTTCTCAGGATAAAACCACAAACCTAGATTTTGATAGCACTCTCCATGGAGGGATCTCTCCATGTCTCACTAATTCACTCGGCTATTGGTGGTGGTATAATGCTGCTTATACTTTTTCCTTGTGTATATGTATATGTGTGTGTAATACAGACATTTATGATGTGTACATTTAATTATCTTGTACTGATAGCACTAATTTATAATCAAAAATGTGAATGAGAGTTTTCCTTGCAGTAATATATTTTCTTGCATTTTCAATATTTCATAAATAACAGTGTCCTCCAGTCTCCTTTAAAGTTAAAGGTTTTCAGCTGCCTTAGCTTCTAAGTAAACAATATAATGATTTCCTCTGCAATTTTTGTTTTATCGAAACTCAACAGTTCATTAATTTATGTAATACACAACACACAGGAGTTTTTCACTCTAATAGTAACTCTTCTGCCATTTCATCCCACATTTTTTTCTTCTATATTCATGTGGTTGTTTCTAAAGTAAATACTACTCAATCACAAAAATATTTCAACCCAAGTTCTGCTTTGTTCCAGCAAATAAAACAGGCAGGAGGCTAAATACCTGTTTCATTTTCTTTCTAAATAGCATAAAAAGAGATGCAGAGCAATTCTCATTTGTAGAAGTCTAATACTTATTTTTACAATCTTTTAATCAGATTTCTTTAATAATTTATTATGGCAAGGAGTTCCCAAAATTAATTTTGGCCTCAAAATCTTAGAGGAATGTTGACAATATTAAGGTTTCTTATAATGCATGAATTCAAGTAGTGAGAAACAAAGCCTCTGGGAGGCTTTGCTAATTAGGGACTTTACTATTTTATATAAATGATTGAATTATGCGTATAATGATCTATGGAGGAGCTAGACTTTTACCCAGAGGAGTCTGTAGTGGTTTTGCATTGACTGGGGAATACAGTATATAGATATAATAGTTTATTAGGCTGGAAGGTGGAGACCGTCCAAAGTTTATTTTAGTATCTGGCATTTTGCTCAGCTACCTGCAAGGCTAACTTGCAGTAATAAAGTAATCATGGTAATGCTGCTGATCTAAATCTGACATAAGTTTTGATGACTGAATGGCTAGTCAATAGACTAAGACACCACAGGATGCATAATCATATACAGTCTTAAGAAAATGAAAGCAGAATGTAAGAAAATGCCAAGTACTACAGGCATGTGGAAGGTTCAGCTTTTGCAAGCTGCTTTTTCCCCATGGTGCTTTCAATTTTGGGTGATTGTCTTGCCAAGCTGAGGAGATTAACAAGATTGTGGGTCTGAAAATTGGTAGCAGACCAGTAGCATTTTTCCCCCTGAGTGTTGTAAATGGTAGGGAAGACTTGCTTTGATTACAGTGACAGAAGAATGCCAACTCTTATCTTTGCTAAGTTTCTTTTGTGCAAAGAGAAAAGTTCCCTACCACAATATCCATCTGGGTTCAGGGGGAAAATCCTAAAAAGAAAAGAGAGCTTGAATAGCCTCCTCTGCCTTACCTGACAGGCAACAGATAAATCACAGTCAATGTGAGAAAGAACACAGGCCCCAAAGCCACCCCTATGGAAATCAGCTAAAGGGAGTGAAGAGGATCAGTGTATAAATATTAGTTGCATCACAGTTTCTTTGATGGTATTTGGAAGCTTTTCTCAAAGTCCCAGCTGTCAGCATCAGAAAATTAATTGATTGAGAAGTTCTGCTCTGTAAGCCTCTTTCCCTTATGTTTGAAGACAATCATAAAAATGTGAGGCAGGACATGCCATAGAGAATAAGCCCCCAAAAACGCATACCCAAAGAACTCCAAATATGTATTTTCTGATAAACCTTTTGAATTTAAGCTAGCTTCATGGTTTTCTGAAACCTGATCCATGACCACACAGAACTGTTAATACTGCAGTCTAGACCTGCCCTCAACAAGGGCAGTCACCCTGTTTGGAAAGACCCATCTTTGTCCCTCAAATGTACATAGTAACTGCAGAGGAACTACCTCCTTCTATCTGTCTTCACATTCTTCTGTCATCCTTCCTTCCAAAGTAGTAAAATTTGGGTTTGTGGTTGCCGCAGGAACAGAGGTTTTATTTCAGTGAGTTTCTGCTTCAGAACCAAGCCATCCAGCTGGGATGAAGGCAGGTGTGACCGCCCTCCTTCCAGTGCTGAAGGTCCCTTCCATACTTGTTATCAGACTTCCTGAGTAGGCTGGCTGAGCACACCACAGGCATGCAGAGCCTGTCATTCTCTACTGCCTCAAATCACAGCAGAGAATGGCACAGAGATACCCTTTCACCTGTATACCCAAGTGCTGTTCTCTCACTGCAGGTATGATATGTGCTAAGCAGTGAGATAAGTATAATTCTTGTTTGAAAAGTTACCCAAGCTTATTTTTGGTCATTTTTTTTTTGTGTGGTTTTATTGTTGTTGGTTATCTGAACTAGACAAGTATAGAAGCAGGAACTGCTCATTGTTTTCTTATTGAGTTCTCAGTAACAGTGTACTTAAAACCCCCCAACGAGATGTGTGTAATACTCTCCATGAGTGATAGTTTCATTCAATTTGAAAAAGAAAAACCAAAACCCATCTATTTCTGAGAAGCACAGATTTCTTCATGGCTGGAAATGAAGGTTTTGCCCACATTCCAATTTAAATTACTGGCAGTCTTTATTTCTGTTGGGGGGAAATAGATGGACTAAAATAACATTCTGCATTGATTTATTTTTAATTCACCTTTCTGGCCCTGATCTTTTTGACTTTCAACAGTGAGCTCCTTGAGGACCCCAAAAGTCGAAACTGGTATTTGGGAGCATTCTTGAAAAGACTGGTGATATTTAAATTCTATCCTGATGGTAAGCTATCCTGACAAACAGGGTACAAAACCTGTAGGTTAAAAGACATGCTTTGAGCAAGAATTTCAATTGCTTGCAAGGTACAGTTTCTGGAATCTTCTCCTGGCAGTCTCATTTTTGCTAGTGCTTGCAAAATTAATTGTATACCAGCTTTAAAAATTCAGAGTTTAAACTGAGTTGCATATTTGAAACTTACCTGCTAGCTTTTGGATCTATAAATTATGTTAGAAACTTCCCTGAGGTTGTAATTTCATTAGTTTGACTTTGCCTCCTCTAAACCATATTTCAGAAACAGATGAAAATTAAGAGAAGTCTTGTGGATCTCCAAGAGCTTCAGAATCCCATATTTTTTATTCCTTCTATCAGATCATACCCATGTTTTATTTCCTGCTGTCCAATAAAATATTTTCCCAAGAATATTGCTTATTACTATAAACTATATTATTACTATAATGCTGGACCATTCAGCTATATTTATTTGATTCTTTGGAAAAAGAACAGAAACCATTCAAATCCAATCCAATGACAATCACAGGATATGAGTCTTCTCTTGTTGTAGAAGAATATGTGGATCTGTGCCCTGTTTCTCTGAATCTGGTAAATCAGATACCTAGGTTGTGGCTTGATTTTCAAATCCTTCTGTCTAAATTCAGTAAGAATTTGGGGACTCCTCCACATTCAGTATCATAAAGAAACCACCCACTGCAGCACACAAAGCATTTCACTTCAGAAATCTACAGATGTCCGCTATTAATTTTAATTCTGAAGCAACTTCCACATCATGCAATTGGGTGGGGTGCTGTGTGTGTCAGACAGAGATTTTCCCAGTGACAAATCTCTACGTTTCACAGACATTGCACACAACCAGTGGAAAACTTGCTCCTGACTCCAGTGACCTGAGGATGTCACCCTATGAGACAGGCTTCACTGGATCTCCTATTTTTCAGTAAGCTGGAGTTTCCAAATTCTGTACACAATAAAGCTCTGGATAACAGCTTCTAAAACTGCAAGGCAAGTCAAAGAAAGAGTAGCATGGGCAAGGAACTTATCCATGCTTAAAGCACTCTGAATTACATAAGACACTACTATAAAATTAGGCATTTTTAGTTCCTCATTGATCAGACAGTGATGTATGCAGTATTTAAAACTGATTGTACATGGTAATGCTTCTCATTTTGGTTGCATTTCAACACAAGGGTAGAAGTAATTTGTCTCAGAAAAAATTACAACCAAATATACAAGAGTGTCAGTAAAGACAAGCTATCAAGTAGTTTTTATGCCAACATTGATGAAATCTGAGTGTATCTTGGGCAGCACCAAGCCTACACGATTCTGGGAACTGTGGTAGGCCAAAATGTTCATTTCCTTCCTGGAATTCTAAGGATGTAGAGCTTCACCATAAGTGTCATCTTAATTTCCATCTCAGATATAAGGTATACATGTACAGTCCTCCTGTTGCTTCAGCTTCTACTTATCCATGGAAATACTGGTTTTAGCTTCCTTCTGACACATCCACGTCACCCTAGCCTTGTATGTCACTCTCCTGGCTGTACTTCTGTCTGTACATGTTTTGTTGGTCACTTTGCTGTCAGGCTGCACAGCTGGCCCTTGTTCAGCTTGCTCTCCACAAAAACCACCTGGGCCTCTTCCACAGAACTGCTCCATAGCCACTAAGTCTTCCCCTTATCTGGTCCCTTGTCTAATCTGGTCTTGTCCTTGCATTTGTTGCATGCAGGTTGATTGCTTCCTCCTCCTCAGCACACCACACAGTCAATGTGGCTGCAGATCTTTGTGGAAAGTAAAGATCTTACTTACCTTTGAAAGTAAAGTTTTTATGCAAGTACCTACCCACAATCTCCTGGTCTAATTATTAATGGTTTCATTCTGGCTAATGTCTTAACATTAGTGCTGCACTGAAAATACTGCTCCACTGCTCACATTTAATTTCCATCACAACTTAGAAAAGATGCTCATTATATTTTTAATATATTTGGGCAATGGCCAAGTATTACAAACATACATGTAAAATGCTAATTGATAAAAACAATTCTTTCCAAAGGGGCAGCTTTTTTGTCTAATTACCTCTTTCAATTAATTTATATTGCTGATCCTGTAATCATGTGTAATACAACATCCACCCACGGCAGGACTCCCTCAAACCCTACTAACGACATTCCTTATGGCTGTCCTGTTAATGCCAACAACAACACTGTGTAATGAGTACCAACCAACTTAGCTACAGGCTTTTTTACTCCTACTCTTCTATTTCCTAACTGCAAATTATTATTTGTGTATGAGCTGCTTTCAGTGATATCTTTGTCCATGCCTGTCTCTACCAGAGGCTGC
Organism: Polioptila caerulea; assembly: GCA_013397295.1. Lineage (NCBI taxonomy): Eukaryota > Metazoa > Chordata > Aves > Passeriformes > Certhiidae > Polioptila > Polioptila caerulea. Next base: position 117,101 of record VYXF01007948.1, read on the forward strand.
TGCTGGAACATGGATTATTGCTAAATCAGAGGAGAATGTAGGTGGGTTGGGGAGTGCAGATGCCAAGGGAAGTACAATCTCATGGATGCTTATCTCTCAGACAGTTCAGTGGCATGGCTGAGCTCATTTTTGTGACACTGTGTGCCATAATGAATTTAGTCCTCTGATGGAACTGATGAAATGATTAAGAATAATAGTTAATCTATTATTGTGCTTCATTGCTAAGGAGCTAGGCAGCTGTGGATGCTAATGAGCATCAAGAAGTCACTGGCTTGAGTCAGAAGCTTTGCAAGGTCTCTAGCAAGGGCAAAGCTGCTGAAGTGCCAAGGGAAAAATTGTACAGGGAGAAATTCTGGTGGTGGATGTACGATTATTTCCCATAAAAAACTTAGCTACGTTATCAGAAGTCAGCAGAATGTCAGCAGTTGTATTTATAACTGTGATCTGGAGCAACTGGTCAGTGGCCTCCTTTGAGTTCCTCTGAATACTCTGATTTTATTAGCAAAGACCATTAGGGGCATAACTGAATCACAGTAGGTACAGAAAATTGTCCCAGTGTGAATATCTTGGTGTCTAGCTCTAACCTGACACCGACATTTTCCTGCTCACATCTTCGGAAGGGTGGCCTCCCAGGAGGATGCTCTGAGGTCACCAAGCACACACTGACAGACACAACGTGCAGTGCTCTGCCCATTTACACAGCAATCGAGTGGCTCAAGCTCTGTTCCCTGCTCAGTTTGATGGGCTTCAGTCTCCCAGCTCCCAGGAGTACTGTGACAATAAGGCAAAGCAATTGCTGTTCTGGGTGAGGGCACTGCACTTTCTCCAACATCCTTTCTCTAATATCCTTTCAGCTCTAGCACCTAATACATGAAAAATAACTTACCTTTTGCTTTTTACGATCACTTCTCTTATGAGTCATTTTTTTACTCTCATCTTCATACACCAATACAAAGTCAATTCTTCTCTGCCCATCTTTGAAGAACAAGGAGTCAGGCTTATCATCAAAATCCACCTGAAAGGCAGGTGGCATAGGTTAATATGAAGATCTTTACTTGCTAGTTCCTTACTTGCTTCCCTTTTACCCATTATTTCAGTGAACATGGAATTCAACATATATCAGCCTTGTGTAACAGGAAGCCCCAAATAACAAAGTTGCACAGAATGAAGAAAAAAAATATCCAGAGGAATTTGGTCTAACTTTCCATTAGAAACTTTGACCTAACTTTCTTCTTTAAAAATGGTACATTAGCATTTCATAATGAAAGTAGCACAGGGATGCAGCACCAGAACCAAATAATGCATCTGTCTAGTAATTTGTACACCATCATGGACATATCATTAGAAAGCTTGTCTACAAAATTTTTGTTGCCTGATGGGAGTCTCAGAATTAGTGCATCCCCATTTGTCCCCTTGCCTGAAGAATTTTAAGCATTCTGCAATTGCTAAAACAGAAAAACAAACAAAAAACACCAAACAAAAAAGAAAAAAAACCCACCCAGTACTTTCATGCATGCTTATACTTAAACCCACCATTGGCCAGAGAACAAATAGCATGGTCAGAGCAGAGATAAGATCTCCAAACAACATATATTATGCGGATTTATTTCCCATTTTATCTGCAACCACTCAGCAAGCAAAAACACATTTCTGTGTGCCACACATCCATCAGGTTATAACAGATGCCAAAATCAAAAGTTTTAATATATCCATAAGCCATTATTTAGTCCCTGGAGGAAAGCAGGATAGATTGTCATATCCACTAATAGCATCTTAATGTATTATTTCATGCGTGAAACGATACAGACACATTGGTGACAGGGAAACCTGAACACTTGAATAATGATTTTGTAGTTTTTTTAAAGTACTCTGAGGGCAATAACACACATTCCCAATCCCCTCCTTTCAAGTGATTTACAGCTGTAATGTTATCCAAATCATGCTATGTCATGTGCACCAACTTCTCAGGTACTTGGCCAAATCCATCCATGCTGTCAATAGAGGTGGTGCCACTGAAGCTGACAGACACCAAAACCCTGAAGTGGGACTCAGCATGGCATTAGAGACAGGAACATCTCCAAAGCTGGCCAGAACTGCACACAGAACTGCAGAGGAGCCTTGGCCTCCAGCTGACTGGGCATGGTGGGTAAGACAAGCCAGGATCAGGTAAGGCAAAAGGACACAGAATAATCTCTTGCATTTGCTGTGGACATGACAATGATCCCCAGATGTCCCACCCCTGGAATTTCCCTGTCAGTTCAGACCAAATTTCGTGCGACATGCCAGGTCAGGTTTTGGAGCTCTAAGATGTCTGGTCCACAGAAAGGCCATGGAAATGTGGTTATGGTGTCAGAAATCCCAGAAATGCAGCCTGAAATGGTTGTTCTTTAACTGTGAAGAACCAAGAAGGATGTCAGCCTTCAGAGGGGAACACCCAAGTTCCAGGGAGCATACAGTGTTTTAGGAACCACGTGTCAGTTTTTCCAAAACAAACTTTCTCATGGTTTTCTTTTCAAAACCTCTCCCTGTAGATTGTTTTGGACCTGTTTATTGGCTGAACCAAAACAGGCGACCACGATGTGTCTCCCCGCAATTATGACAAAATTTCTATATTTTAAATAAACTCGGGGGAGTTTAAACTCACAGGTTTTTTATGTCACATGTGCAAAGGCTAGGACCTGCTGCAAAGAGGTCCTGTTGACTTAGTTGCTTCAAAAGTCTGAGCAGATTCTTGAATAGAACAGTTTTCTTTGAATGCCACCTGTGTGTCGGGATTTGTGACAAACCTGACAGCAAGCAGCTGCTGACACACATACACATATGGCCAGTATACACACATTCTGCATGTTAGTTTCACAGCCTGGGATTGGGTTTAGGCAGTCACCAAATCAACATACAATTGCATACTGTGAATAAAGTTTTAGAAAAAAAAAGGCATTCCATTTCCAGATGACATGACCGGACCACAATGACACTGAGTATCTCTATCAGCCAAAGCAATTCACAGGTGTGAATTTCTAAATTTTTCAGAGATGAACTTGGCGTAATCCTGTCAAGAAATCAGAATTGGCTGTGACAAGCTTTTCTCCTGCTGAAGACTACACACAGGTGTAAAACACAACCTTGCTGTTATGGTTTCCAATCTCATTTAAAACATAACCATGATGATTTAATGTCGACAAGATTCGCTATTGGAAGGAAAGCACCACCAACAGCCAACAGCCCCTACTGGGACACAGCCTGGGAGGAGCCTGAGCAGCAGGCACAGAGCCCAGCCTGGGGGCTGCTGCTCTCCCCAGGACCCCAGCAGGCTCCAGCACCTCACAGGCTAACATGGCTCTGTGTTGGAATGCTGGAAACACAGAGCCAGATCCTGTGGTGATGAGTAACACAGGAAGGGTTGCCATACATAAAGCACGAGATCTTTTAATTGGGCTTTTTCCTCTTTGGAATCTTGGAAACATCATTATAATAACTTCTGTTTAAAGACACATAATTTAGTTGTGAAAGTCAAGCACTTGAAAGCATAAAAGCAGTAATAGCTTTAACTTTTTTTTTACTGCAGCTTTTAGCACATTTTCTGATATGACCTGTCCTCAGGACAGAGAAGAAAGACATGGAAAATAGCAAACATCAAATTAAATTTTGATAGAAGATTTATCATCATTCCTGTTTGCATAATTTCACTGAATAATTTTCCCTTAAATTAAGTCTTTTTTACCCTTAAAAAAGCAGTGAGAACTGGATTATCAATAATAATTTATTGCATTAAAAACTATACATACAATACATAAAAAACCTATTTATAAAATAAAATCTGCCTGTTAACCAGCATTCTGACTGATAAATTTACTTACATAAGTGTTGTCATTCACATGTGTGTATCATGTGTGTATAACTGTTATTGTATACACACACCTTTATCTCTCTCTTTCACACACTATGCAGATATAAATTGAATAAAGCTGAAAGATTAATAAATATTGGATTGTATAAATCCAGACACACAGAAATTCATACTTACGCAGCTAACTTCTTATATGTAATCTCCATCTCTTTTAATCACAAGGGCATTTATCAGTTGACCTTTCCATTTTATTCCACTTTATATATCAATAAAATAATAAAGAATCGACTCATTAAGCCTGAATACTTAAGAGATCAAGGTTAAGACCCACACAAATAGATTGTTATGTAGCTCATATTAAATAAATTAAATATTGCTCAATTAAAATTAAGAAGTAAAATGTAAAAGAGAAGGTAATAGCCAAGTTTCTAACAGCCACGTTAACTTACATGTGTGGTGTATTTTGTAATCCCTACTGGATAGCTGGTAATGAAAAATAATATATTATTCAACATAACTACCCAGGGAAAAAAAGGACTAGAAACAAAAAAGATGTGGTGTACTTTGAAGTTAGCATTTCCTTTGAGACAATGTTTGTTTTGGGGTTTTTTTAATATGTAATATTATTTGACAGTTTTACAAATGTTAATATCATACCAATGCACACAAGTATGCATGCATAAACAAATTAATGGGGCTGAATTTTCAATACATGTTTTTTTTAAATATCAGTAGCAAATTATAACCCCAAATAAATAGGCCCCTAAATAGGCCCCTAAATAGGCCCATTGACACTTCTTCGTTTTGGAAGAAACAAACACAGGACTATTTAGAGCACTATGTAATTTTTTTAGCTTTGGCATAAACACATTTTTAAGTATTGATGGAGGCAATCAGTTGTGCACTCTAATGTTTTAATAATACCCTAATGGACAGCAGATTAATATTGATTAATCCACTAATAAAAAAAAAAGTATATATACATAGCTGTGAAATACTAATTATGCTTAGCACACAGTCTGTTGGGTTTCTGAGTTGCAGAAGNCTATCACCTATGTTAGACAGTCTCTACTCTAAACCAATCAAACAGTGCCACCATCACAGCAGAAAATGGAGCAAGAGAACAAGAAGGAAGAAGCCCCAAAACCACGAGGATCCTCCATCTTGTCTTCACTTACACACCATTCTAACAAACCCAAAATCTACTTTCTCACCCTATGGCAAATTAACTATTATTCTATTCAAACTCTTGTGACTTGTAATTCTTCACACAAAGCTGGTAATTGTTTCCATGGGCTAAAATCAAAGGCACAGGTGTCTTTGACTCCGTGCCAAGGTCTCTGAGCCTCCAGGGCAGTCAGAGGAATGCCGTGGGTTCCAAACACAATCCGCAGCCCTTAGTAACTGTCCAAGTGCTGTACAACCAACTGGCTGCCTAGAAGGGAGCTATCAGTTGCTTTACCAACAGAAGGAATCTGAAGGAGAGAAGGATCTGGCCGTGAATAAAGTTTTCTGTAACACTGAGGTTACACTTACATGGTCTAGCCTAGAGGCAGCATGGCCATGTCCATGTGGGTGTACCTCTGTGCCTCTAATCGGAACAGGTCAGATCAAGTGAGTATCTGAGGCTCTTCACTCCAGGAAACGAGACTGGAGGAGCCTGAGGCAACAAACAGCCCAGAAATGTGTGTAATGCAGACACCAACTCCTCAGCAAATGCCTTTTCCATTTTCCCTCTGCTCAGGCCCTCAGGGCCAGCAGAGGCACTCACAGGTTGTGGCAGTGGAATCCTGCGGGAGCTGGGAAGTGCTGCACTGATGCAGTCACACGGAAGGTGCTGCTCAGAAGCAGATCTCTGCCATGCACTCCCCTTCCCTTACAATCCTTATCTTCCCACTCCTGGAGTGTGACTCCCTGTGGCCAGCTCAGCAGAGGAGGAAGGAGCCTGCTGCACTCTGGTGATCCAGCACAAGGCCCCACTAGCCAGCAGCACCAGCTCTCCAGACCTCAGGACACGGCAGCACTTGGGAAAGGAGCAAGTGAGACAGGAGCTTGCCCCAGCACACGAGGCTGGGAGAAGCGTTTTGGGTTCAAGCACCCACACCATGGAAGGTGCTGTCAGTCCCTTGACACAGAGCTCGTCAGGAGGGAGACTTCAGTGTGTCCCTGCACACGTATAACCAGGCTTGCTGGTATCCAAGGGGAGCTGCTGTGTCTCACTCTGGAGAGCTGCTCCTGTAGTCATGGCTACATGTGACGCCTGCAGTAGATTAAAGGAGAACGTGCAGGCGGAGAGCTCCCTTCAGCTACAGCTGTGTGCCAGGAAGGAAAAATGGTTGCACTACCAAGTGCAAAACCTGCCTCACTTTTCCAGGCTTCTCTAGGCATGATATAGCTAGATACTCAGTGGGGATAATGGTGGGAAGGGCAGCACAGAGACAGGCAATAAGAAAAATATGTGCACAGGAATAGCAGCTATTTATTGTTTACTACATCCTGGACAAGCACAGTATTGTAATCTGGATTTTTTAAATAACAAGAGATTCTGCAAGAATTATTTATCTAACTGGAAAGATGAAAGACATGCTTTATTTTGCCTGCAAGAGCCTTTGGTGTGACTGTCAATAGCACCAAATGTAATCATTACTGGAGGGATAAACTACTTGTCTGCAACCTCACATAATTTTCAGATATGCTTCAAAATAGCTTCCTGCAGCATGCCAGGGAATAAATCAGTACTGGGAAAGAAGAGAGCAGAGCAAAGCCTGCATAACATTGCCTCTGCTGATAGGCACCTGCAAAAAATCCTCCCACTGGGGCTCACAGACAGGCACATGGGAGACCTGCAGCTTGCACTTTAGTTGTGGGTTTTATGAAGGGGAAAATTTCAGAGTCCCTAATTAGGAGCACAGTTACTTCTCTCTGCCTGCTTCAGGAAACTTTAAAACAAGTAAATAAAAAGAAAACAAACTATATTACCAGGATATCAGGAAACATAATTATTTATAAAGGACTTTGAGATCATTTGAACAAAATGTTACAGAAATACAAGGTTCTTCTTACTGTCACAGCCATATAAAAAGACTTTTTTATTGCTTTAGGTTCTGAGCAACCACTGGAGACAACTTTCTGACATTAAGACCAACACAAGCATTTATTTCTGGATTATATTGATATATATATAACATATAAGATAGTACTGGAAGATGTAAGTTTATTTGCATATTGCATAATGATGTTGGTCTGTCTCCAGAGGGCATAAAGCTGTTGTGCCTTTAACATTTTCCTTTATTATTCATAATTTTTAAATAAAAATAGAGTACTGTTTTAGTTATCTTTTTAGCAACAATGTGAATATTAGCAAGCACTTCATCAGAAGATTTTTTTTTCATTTCCTCAACACGTGAAGGAATTTCAGCTATGTAATAAACTGATATAAACTGACACTAAAGAGAAGTAGAAAAAAAATATGGGGTGTCACTACAGTCATGAATTTCTGCCAGCAGAAAGCAGCTGGTAACGGGCCAGGCATTGGGATGCCTTGTCCCCTGAGCTAAGTTTGGACCAGACACCCACTTGATTTCCTGTCTGAGCGTCAGGTTGCTGCTGGCTGCAGGAATTCCAGGCACTCCTGATTAGAGAGACCAAATGGCCTTACTTATAAAGAAAATTAAGAAAGTGCTCACTGAAAACCTGCTTTTCAGCAAGTCCCATCTTTCCTGGGATACAAGAGCTCAGAAATTCATTCTTTTGAACGTCCCAGAAACCTTTTTGCAGAAGAAATTGCTTGTGAGGAGCAGCAGTAATAGAAAGTTTGAAGAAGTTAACCTTCTCTCTGCAGATATTCTCTCAAAAAAAACCTTACTGTTATATGCCAATTCAAATTATCTACCTACAAAGCAGATAAGCTGCAAATTGATTAACATGATTAAATTGTGGCATCACATGCCATATTTCTATGCCCCTTACAGTAGTTATGGAATACTCCTTATTATCTTCTTTATTTAATGTCTGGTGGTGGTTTTTTTTCTTTGTTTTGTTTGTGGGGTTTTTTGGGGGGGTTTTGGGTTTTTTTCTTGTTACACTTCATCTAAATAGCTCAAATTATTAAAATAAGGATTTCCTTCTGACTATGCCTTTAGTATTCTCCTCATAGAATCTCAGGGTTCTGCAAATGTTGTGAAACTTAAGAGATCCCCCAGGATAGAAAGTAACAGTATAGCTCTCATTTTTATGGTCATCACATAAGGCATCTAAACATCTATGCCAAAACCTTTTCACTGTCTCCTGAATCTGGAGTTACAGCTTTATACAGCAGGACAGTGACCTCTTTCCAGCGAGCTCAGCATTTCTCTCTCTTCAAAGAGCAATACACTCAATTCCAGGTCCATATGTCACTCTCTTGCAAATGCAAACAGGGCCATGAATGTTCTCCTTTGGCACTCAAGAAAAAGAAAAACTGGCTGCAACTTTACAAGTCTTGCACAAAAACCCTATAGCAGGGGTTGTCTAATTATCTAGGACTGAACTCAGTTTTTCTAGTGGTAAGAGCCTTTCATTCCTTTGCTGCAATTTCCAGCCACATTTAAAGCTTTCTGAAGTACTACAAACAATATCCTCACAGATTACTGGCTTTTTGGACATAATTGTCCTATTCATGTGCCAAATGAGACAGAGGTCTTGTGGCAAACTTAGCAGATGATCCTGTAATTAGAGAAAGCACCATAAGAAAAATGGGACTGTTTCTATTAGCCGATAATTTACTTACTTTTGGCTCCTCAGAAGAACTTGCAAAATCAAATCAAATTTCCCAAATACTTCCAGCTGCAAAGCATGATCTAAGTTTAGACAAAAGGCACTTCCCTTCCATTCAACCATTTCAGGTTAGACTTCCTCTTCAGTTTCTGTTTCTAGCTACAATTAGCCCTAATTAATTTAGCAGAGGTTCAGCAGATCTCAATTTTATCTTTGTGCCTCCTCCAGCCCACTGAAACTATCTAGAGATCAACAAGGAGGACTTGACACAGAAGGAGCCGTACAGAGATGCTGCTAAAAGTGAGAAGAAACTACAATTGCTGGTGAACATGAGTAACCAAAAATAAAAATTGATTTTGACCATCAATTTTCAGTAGAAATAAAAATAAATTCTTTTCAGAGAAGAACCAAGACTTTTCAGAGGAGACTGCTCTAACTACAAGGTTTATGACATTCCAGCTGTTTTGATGCTATTTCACTTCATAAAAATACATTTAAAAAATCAATGAACAACAGGGACTAAGAAGGATTTTTATAACATCCAAGTCTAGGCACTCAACTGGGAAATGGAATCTCTTGGTCGCACCTTGTTCTTCAAAAATGCTTGAAAAACTTCAAATGAACACCTTGCTGCAAAACACAGGGTCAGGGGAGGCAAGGGTGTCCACCTCCCAGAAGGAGACTTATATCCAGTTTTAGATATTGGTTTCCTATGAGATCTGAGACAGGGGTTCTTGAGCCAGCAGCCTGTTAGCTGCAGAAATTTTAGGTGATCTGAGCACCTCAAACTTTGGACAAAGGGAATGGACGCCTCTAGATCTTTCTCTTTCTTCTCATTGCAGTCTCTGGAGTTAGGAATTTCTTGGTATCTCCAAGCTTTCATGGAGCTTTCTTGGGTATGTGTGTTTATATGTAGGGTGTGTTCAGAACTATTTATTCTTGTATACACACACAGAGATCCTATACATTTGTGAACAAAATTCCATAGAGAGACAAGGTGTACGTGTATTTATCAGTTGCTGAGTTTATATAGGTCACTTATAATTGAGTCCAGTGCCTGTGACAACCTGCATTTTCAGATCTGAGTCAATTACTTCAGGTACCTTTAGGGAAATGGGGATAACAGCAAGCCAGATTTAATCACAAAGATGAACTGCACATGATGCAAATGCAAAGGAATACAAGTCTTCTGGAACAGCTACTGGACAGTTGCATACCTACAAGAGAAAATTTTACAGGTATTCACAGCTAAAGTAAACAGGTACCCACCCATTCAGGAGTATGAAGGTTTTGCTGATCCGGCAGAGTTCCGTAAGTGGGAATAATTACTTTGTTCAGTTCCAAGACTAAAATGAAACATAAAAAATGAAAATATTTTAGTATTTTTTGTGGTATGGGTTTTTTATGGGTTTATAGTTCTTAATTTTTTTAAATTCATGCTTTGTGGAGAAGTCAGTTTATTGCACTTATTTAGTGTTATTTATTAGTATTTAGTGTTTCAGAAATGAATGATTGTGTGTCACACTTCAGTTATATTGAGCAGGTGGCAAAAGAGTGAAACACCAGGATGACAAGGTAGTGCTTTGACAGTGATGCATCCCTACAGTGATGCAAAAAGCATCTCTTTACTAGTATTTTACTAGTCATTTAGTGTTTCAGAAACTCTATGGACACTGAAGCAGAAGTTTACTTTTCAATGAATAAGAGTACCAGAACTGGCTCCAGCTGCACAAATAACCCTAACTCACGCTTGTCAGGCAAGAACAAATAACAGTAGCAAAGAGTTCTTCAGGAGGCTTGGAATGGGTGTTAGGCTGTGACACTGTAACATTCACTCAATAACACATAACCTAAAAACACACCTACAACTTCTGTGGTATTGATGCCTCAGCTACTCCTCACCTGTTTCACCACTACATGTTAAAAATGAACAACTTGGAAACTGAATTGGTTTCCTGAAAATACAGCACAAACAAAAAATGACTTTGGCAAATATGCTACTGCATGAAGCCATTAGCAAGCACACTGGGAATGCTGGCTACCAAATCAAACACTGGATAACATACAGCCTAAAAAATAATAAATTTATTCATCCTAATAATCCAGTGGCTACTGGAAATAAGTTACAGAAACTCTACAATTGCTGCAAGGTATTTGCAGGGTTTTGTTTCTTACAACTATTTTTGTGTCTTGAGGAGAAGTCAGATAACATCCTGAGGCTGAAGATAACATCAAGTAGCTGAAGGGAGCAGGCTGCTTCCTGCCTGTGCATTGCAGGCCATCTTTTATTTTTAGATCCTTAAAGCTGAGACGTATCTTAGTCAAGTCTGTCCTGCACTGAGGAAGAGCCATGGATAACATAGGTGCCTAAATGAGTGTTGTCTGGAAAGGATAGCCTCAACCTCCCAGAAATACTATAACACTAAAAGATCTCCAAACTCTAAAACAATTAACCTATAGTACTTTTAGAATAGCTCAACACCCATTAGATACAAAGCCAGGAAGAACACAACTGATATGCCTGGTTATATTTAGGTATTTTTCGTTTGGTTTTGGGATTTTTGGCTTAAAACCTTCGTTGCAAAATGGCCAAATATTCAAGATATTTTATGAAGCTTTTCTTTTTCACTGATGGTGCTCATTTATACCAGTTGAAGGTATGTCAAAACACTTCGAAAAAGAGCACAACAAGATTGCAAATCAACAGAATTCTCTCATGGCCACCAAGTAGGAAATTCTTGTTTAAATACTCTTTCACTGAGTTTGATAAGGACTTAGGTCCAGGTGATGTTGTCAGTTTCCAGATCTCTGCTCTGGTGATAGTAAATGCTCCAGGGAGAAGACAAAAGCAAGTCCATGAATCTTTTCTGAAATATTAGAGCTGTAACCCAAAGATCTGCCCAGCTGAATAATCAAGGTCTGTGAGCTCTCAACGTTAAGACATGTTTCTTCAGAAACATTTCTCAGAATTAAAAAAAAAAGAGATGAAAAATGTGGACTAGTGCAGCATTCAAATGTCACAAGGTGAGACTATAACATGAGGACTCAGAAGACACCAGCAGCTACTGAAAAATTGCTGAATATGTGCATCATTATGGTTTAATGGATTCAGCTTAGACCAGGGTGAGAAGGGGAAATACATATTCTCAATGTCAGTGTAATGGACATCTCCTTGCATTTCCTTCATTCTTTATTCTCTGTGTGGACACAAAGATATCCAGATACAAAGTATTTCTGAAAACCCACAGAAGAAGGAATGTTTCTGCCCACATGTAAAGGGCAGAAGGAAGTAGAAATATAAGTGTCTTGCTTTCAAATATCAACAGTTACTCTGAAACTCTGTGTCACTATACAAAACATGCAGGTGTGGACACAGGCATGAAGACTCTCAGCCACTGAACTGCAGAATCAGGAGTCAAAGTGGCCTTTTTGCTAAGTAACCACACCCCCATGATCGGTCCTGTCTAGAAAACTCTTCAGACAGAACTGAAGGTGGAAACACGGCATTCACAGGAAGAAGAATTCCAATTCTCCCAAATCCTAATGGATCCAGGGCTGGTTAGAAATATCCTTGTGAAATTTGTAAGTGAGTACAGTTTGCTTCTGCATCAGGATCTCAGTCCAGAATACTTTCCTTCTGATATGGTGAATGTCATGGAAATGCTGTAATCATGTTTATATTTAACATCTTAACACACTTGTACCTGAAACAATGCTCAAGAGAGTTCCTGGGTCGTTGTCCCTAGGGAAGAACTTATGTAAAAGGGACCTTCCACTCTCACCTCTCATGAGACAGTAGCCAAGAACTTCTCTCAAGTTAATTACAGAATCCAAAATTACAAAGCCTTGACACTACCTGAATGGATACTTAGCTAAGATTTGTTCTGACAGTGCTTTGCAAGGGCAGCTATGCCAATTTGTGCAGGTTTTATGTGGAAGAGACTGTTCTAGTCTCTCAGAAATACAAGAACAGTACTGAAAAACTCAGCTTTGCCAGCAAAAGCTGCACCCACACAAAGTGCTTTTTTTACCCCCAAAATCACTTAATTTATTTCTTCTACCTTCCCTCCAGCATTATGGTAAAGTCAGTTTTAATTATGGAGGGAAAAAAAAAATTGCAGCATAAAAGTTTGGCGCTAGACACTAAGAAAAACCTCCTAGCAGCATGAACAATAGAAGAGAGTGCCTGGGAAGGCAGGTGAGGTCATGTGAGGTCTTTAACATCAGAGATTATTTTTAGTACAGATGACTTAAATATCCTGGAACAATTGAATCTGAATCATATTGAGACATTGAATCTGCCATCAACTTTATGAAGTTGGCCTAGTGGAGCTTTTGAGGTCCTTCCCTAGACTCAGTTTCCTCTGAGTGTAAATCTGGTCACAGTGTTCTCATAGTTATGTCTAAAGGCCACTGTGCTGAGATTTTATATTAAAATAATAGTTCTGCTTACTCATATTGTCTTCAGAAATGTTAACACTCTAGCTGATGCTTGAGTCATGGTACATCAAGGCTAGATGTTTGTGTTGTATCACCCAGCCAAGTAAAGCAAAGGAAGTGCAAAAGAACAAGGAAATCTACTGGCTTTGTGCCAGTATACTCTGATTTTGATTGACAGATACATCAAATTCTGTCTTCAAGCAATCCAGGCAACATATGCTTTTGTCAGAACACTTAACCTAATTTCTTTCTATTGTAGTCATGGTTCTGAGTGTCTGCCTAATTATACCAATTGGTCTTTGATCTAGTCCTCTCAAAAGATGGTGTTGTAAAAATTTTAAGTACTGAAAATGTGCAAACTACTTTACAAGGGCATCTTGGTGGTATTTGAGCTGCCAATATAAGTGGTTTTTCCTGTGCCTGGAGATTGTTCTTCAGTGCAGGACACTGAACTGAGCTGTCAACACCTCACACCTTCCCTCAAATATGCCTATGCAGAATTACTCAGAAGTCCATCTTAATTCCATGTAACTTCTTTATAACTTATGTGTATCCCATTCTTTTGGCCAGGCCATTGGAGATGAATCTTGCTGTTTATTCTACCAGTGATTTTTTTAATGAGTTTTCCCTACAGCTTTGCTTTCTCACAGGCGAGTCAGAATTTCTGACTGAATTGAATAAAGACCCCAAAAATTTCTTGATAGCTGACACAAAATGTCCGTTTTTTTCATTGGTTATTTGATATTGATAGTGGATGCTTTTGTAAGTTCAGTGATTTCTCATTGCATAATTCAAATTTAAAGGCTTTAATGAACATTACTACTAGCATTCTTTACCTATAGGTGAGAGGCTATGGCCTACTGATAGACAGGGAAGCTGCTCTTCCTTTGTAAGAAGTATAAAGAAGAATTAAATACAAAGAATGAACCCTTTCCTTGGGGTCTGAATAAGTAAATAATGGAAACTGTCCAAAGCACAGCCAGTAGGGATGAAACAGATTTTTTTAATCTGTAAATTAAAGAGGACTGAGAATGAAAAAAAAACAGAATTCAGAAGTGAAAAAAAGATGAAGTCCAAAGAAACATTAATGACAAGAAAAACACAAAAATGTTGGATAATCTGATGTTTGAAAAGACCACTGAGCTTGGCTATGTAGCAAGGACATTGCCATACGTTCCTGAAGATGCCAATCTTTTTGTGACAAAGAAATTCTGTGTATTTGCTATCATTGGTTCCATCTCAAATGAAAATAGTCAGAGGTGAAAAAAACCCACAGCACTGTTTTGGCTTATAAATCACCTGCATTAACCCAAATTGATAGGCACTAAATTATTCTGAGGAGTCAAGAGGATTTTACAACCCTAAATTCAGAGTACCTGGCATTTAACAAGCCTGTGAGACGTTGTTAAGGACAAGGTCTCAGCCCTGGAACTGAACATGGTAGCTTATGAGCAACCAAGAATCCAAAGCCAGGAAGTAACATCTGGAACTCCCTCTTTGCTGTTTTGCTATAGAGATCACATCACCTCTCACTTCCCTCAGAGTTTTATGAGAGTGCTGACTGTCTCTCACAGAATTTTTAAACAGTCTCAGTCCAAAATCCTCTTCTTACAGGGAGAAAAAGAAGTTAATAGAACACTGTGCTCTCCTAAGTACAAAACTGTTGGGCTCAGCCCCTCAGTGGGACTCATCTGCAGCAAGGAGTTCCTGTTCCCCAAAGAGGGAAGTTTACAGTTTGCTTACAGAAGATGAGGTGCTGTAAAGCCAGAGCAGTTTCCAGTTTGGTTACAGAAGATGAGACATGGCAAAGCCAGCCTGCAGTGCTGGGGCACAGCAGCTGCTCTGCAGTACCTGGCTGCACGCACAGTGCAGCAGGTGGGAAGCAGGGCAGGAATGGGCAGCAGGCATTTGCAGAAGGAGAACACTGAATAAATGATATTTCAAACCCCCATTCAAGCTTCCTCACAGCCCTGTCCTCACAGAGCTGTGCCTGAGGCAACAACATCCACTGCACACAGAAATGTGCAAACATTATGTGCGCAATTAGACACGCTCAGGTTGTTTAGGCCCCAAATAGATTGCAAAGAAAATTAGTATAATAACAAAATATGTCAATGACTGGAAAATATCATGAAATATTTACATGAAATTTTTATCTGAATTGACACATTTCCTGATCGGTTTGACAGCACTGTCATCACATTAGAAAAGAAAAAAAAAAGTGATTAGTAAAGTCTATGTGTTCTAATGAAAATCAAATTAAAAGATCATATCATGTTTGCCACAGTGAGGCTCAAAGAACTGGATGGAGTCAGATTGTTCCCATCTACTGGGATAAACAAGAAGATCCAAAGACTGTTGTCTTTGTTCAGATGCTGATTTTTCCTGACTAGTGGTTTTCCAGGCTATGGTATTTTCTCCATTCACATATGAAAGCAGACATTATAAAATTATCAATGGCTTCACCTCATTCCACCAGCTACTATTGGCTTGCATTTAGGAACATTCATTCTGCTAAGTTTTGTGATTATAATGTGTTTAAATTATTTTCATTTCATACCTGTGAACTTCATTGAAGAATGATTTGATGATTTATTAGAAAGAAATTATTCAACAACGAATTGAAAATCATGCTACTAAACCCCACATTCTTCGCTTTCAGAAAAATTATGTATTTGAAGAGAAATGGCATTATTTTTATATCAAACAAGGATTTATAACTTATAATTTACAGTTAATAAGAGATCTACAAAGCTGCCTTCCATATGAAAGCCTTGTTCTCTTCTTAGGGTCACCTGCAGTCTTACAGCACGTGAGGAAACACAGTGACAATTAGTAATGTTAAAATGCAGTATTGCCAAAATGGCTTTCCAGCTGTCAATAAATTGCATACTTTGTGCACTCACATAGTGCAGATCTGCAGGTATCATCAACCCAAAAACCTAATCTATGCCACACAATAAAAGAAACATTGATTTTAATTTCAGAAGCCCAAGGAAACCTAATAATGAAGCTACAGATGCTGCTGGAGCACAAAGGAAGTGGAACGGCTGTCTTGGAAGATGATTATTTCTTGTTTGACAGACTATTCTTTCCATGAAGTTATCTTCTTTTACAGCTGTACAAACAAAGGATGGGAACATGTGGAATGATTTTAAAAAATAAATTACTTTTCATGGCTAACCCTAAACAGGAAAACATTTAGTTGAGTATATAATAGAGGGCATTGCAAGTCTGAGTCAGGGTAGTCCACCAAAAATAATAAAGTAAATAGCACGCAGTTATAAAAACAAGAAATTTGACTTTGTGGAAATGATTCTGCTGACAGCAGTGCCTAAGTATTTAAGAGACACTGAACTGGAATGTTTAGGGGTCTCAGTAATAGCAAAAAATTTCTTATGTATTCAGAACTCAAAGGGGGCCAATTGCCCAAAACCTGTGGCAAAAATCCTAAAACATTTCAGTGAGATCTGGACTAGCTCCAGCCTCAGTTTTGAAAACAGAACACTGGGCTAATGATGTTTTAGATTCAATTTTGTGATTTCAGAGTAATCTGCTGAAAAACCAATGCTGGCTCCTGTTTCTCACTGCTGCAGTGGCTTCATCCAGTATCCACATCCAACTCCAGCTGACTGTAAATCACTGCAGAAATTCAGTTGCTGATTAGAATATTCCAAATGCTTTTTCTCAAGCTAAACAGTTATCCACGTTCAGCTGGAATGGCTGTCAGAAAGAATTATTTTGGCTCTCATCTGTCAATAAGCAATTTAAACAACCTTTGGTTTTAGAATGTATTAACATGTCTACCTGCTGTAATTTTAAACAATATTTGGTATGCTTTTTGGTTGTAAACTGATTGTATGCTTGGTAAACACATGGCTAGCTTTGTCAAAGTATAAAGTAAAGTAATAAAGTGATTAAATCAGCAGGTTTCAGACTGATACATTTTTCAGGCACTAATCTCAGGTTGGAATATGGGCTTGAATAATTTTCTCCACATATATCTTTTTATAATCTAGTGAGTAACTTAAATATATTAAAGTGATGCAACAAACAAGACTTCTTAAATTTTTCAATTAAGAGCTGCTTTTTTGCATTTTTAACAATAATGAAAACTTTATAATTTCTGCTATCAAAAATGCAAGTTCTTAGTTTCTGGAATTGAGAAAAAGAATTACCTCAGTCACATTAAGAACATAATACATAAAGGATCAGCTGGGTCACTGAATCCAGAACCAGCTTACAGACAGCTTTGACTTTTAGCTTAGGAAGTTCTAAGAGAAAAATTTCTTTACTTGGAATAATCTGTTTTAGTCTGAAAAAGGGATCAAGAAGAACAGGCTGCATTTTTTTCCAGTTGCAGTAAATAAAATCCAGGCTGCAAAGGACAAGATAGACTAATTTTAAGAACCCAAAGGGCATTAGGACAGATTTACAGGACATATATGGCATACAAAGTTACAGATAAATTCTTGCAGATATATTAAAAAATGTCCAAGAAGATTCAGAGTTTTCATGCCAAATTATATCTACCATAGCATATGGCCCTTAATGACCAGAAGAAATCAATTAATTTCATTAATCCATACATCAATTTCATTACTATAGTCAATGTTCACCTTGCTTAATAAATTATTTTAAATGCAAATTGTTTCATAAACGCACTTTTAAAAAAGTATACAGCATGTTTAAGTCAACTAATAAACATGTTTTTCTGTATGGTTTATTAACTCTACGTATCAACAAGATGCATCTATATACAAGTTTACAGTAAATATGAATTATCTAGTAGATTAGAAAGAAATTATTCAACAACAAATTGAAAAGTGAAAAAAGTGTGCATTGAGCTGCATACGTGCTGAAATTAATGTGTGTCTATGGAATTAAAGAAGAGATGTTGGCCCCTAAAACAGGATTTGGGAGTAACCAAAACATTCAATTCCAGAAGTGCAAACTGAAATCATGGCTTTGCAACTACTGGCTGAATTGCTGTCAGGCACTGTGGGTATTTCCCTGGGGGTTGCCAGGGTCCAGGCTGGGTATAGCCCCTGTGGTGCCCTCAGAAATGTCATTATGCAGTAGAACATGAAGGGTTTACTGCCTTAGCTGCTTTACCAATCAACAAGAAAAACTTACTCTCAGAAAGCCTTTAAAATAAAAATTTGGGTTACAACATACTACATAAATTAAATCAGTAACTGCAATCATTCCTCTTTGGCTAATATGGCTCTAAGGGTAGAAACTGGCTTTCAGGGTTCTTCTGAAAAAGAAATTCATAGACAGTTGTGGCAAATAAGCAGATCAATAAGACTTCAAACTCATGAACGCTGATATAGTTCTGATTCAAGACTGTCATTGCAGATCCTCACTTTAAAGACACAAAGGAAAGGACTGGATCCTGGTTTTTTGTGTTTCAGAATGTTTTATGACTACAAAAAAGGTAAAAGGTACGCAGAAATATTACTCAATCTAGCACAGGAGATGGTGGCAGATTTTAAGGCAAAGGAAATAATTTTTCAGTATAAACTCCAAACTGCTATTCTTTTTTCTTCAGGACCCTACCTTCTTTTGTGTACAAGATGGGGCTGCAATGACAATGACTCCAGGTTTGGCTAGGTATAACTTGTCTGTCCAGAGCTTTAATTTATTTTTGTAAAAGACTGAGAGTATATAGGGCTGTGGGAAGGTTGAAAGGAAGAAAGATTATCTGTTTGTCAAAGAGTTTGAATACAGCCTCAGAGAGTTTCATAGGCATGCAACTGCTTTGACTTCATAACCTTAATGTGAATATTTTTTAGTCATAATATATTATTAGCTGCAACCAATTAGGTATGCTATGGCTCCTGCTGGTAACTGGCAAAATTTGCATTTAAATATGGAGAAGGATTACTGCTGGCTACACTGTATTATTTAATTATACAGTCAGTTTAGAAATGAAATTATATCTGAAGCATTTGAGTGATTCCCTTGAGAAGAAATGATGTAACAATTATTACTGCAATTGGCATGAGGAAACTTTGCTGAAAGTCTAGAATTTCACCTAATCATGCAATTTGATTAGTGGCCCATATGTAGCAGCACTCTGTGCTGCTGCAGAGTAATCTCAAAATGCACTGCAAGAAAAGTAATAGTAGTAATTGGAGACAATTCTTCTCATGGATCAAATTTATTAGAAGTCAGTCCAGAATAATGTAATTAGTGTAAATTCAGCACTACGATGAAAAAACCACAACCAGCCAGTGTGGTTTTTTCAGCTTATTACAATCACAATGAATAAAAATTCTGGTTTCTGCTGAAAATTCAACTCATGATGCCCAGCAACTACAGATGGGTAAGGTCTAACAGCTGCATGCCAGACAGATGTGGCTTGAGGTTTCTAAATTCCTTTCTGGGAAAAGAGGCATTAACAAGGAGGATGCACCTGTGCATGCAACTTTCTAATAAGAGTAGTGTGGGCAGGCTGTTGGAAAATAAGAATATACTTCCTCTGCCTGGCATTGACAAGTCCACTCTTCAACTAAAGTTAAAAAATAAATGCATATGAAACTATCAACTCAGCAAATTTATACACAAATACATTTGGAAAAGGTGAAAGCAATAAAAGCAAGCTCCAGGGAGAACACAAACATTTTTCTCTGGACTTGAAGAACATGGAAGTAGAAGGATGTAAGATCCCAACAGCCATTACAGTCTTCTAACAAGACAAGGATGGAAAAAATGAAGTAGATTCCTCTGGAGAGAGAATGACATGCTGAAGGTCCTGGTCATTTCTGTCACTGGTTAGGTTTATGTGACTGAATGGACAGATCAACCATGGCACATTACCAGAGCAAGCCTTGAGCTTAGGCACAGTTGACAATTAGCTTTCCAAGGCAATGCCACCATCAAGCCACACCTTTGGCTGCTATCAGCCTCTGGTTAGGATGGGTGGTCTGTCATCTGGTGTGTAAGCCAGGTGACTTGTCCTTTCTGTCAGGTGAGGAGTGAAAACCACTCCAGCCTCGTGGTCATTCAGCTGCAGGGCTGGGCACTGGTTCCTGGCCCTTGTCCTTGGGCAGAATGCCTGCTCCCAGTGCCCAGCTTTATGTTACAGTAGGGTCACTGGCCTGCATCCTGCCTCTGTGCAGGTCCTTCCTGTGCTTTCTCACCAGCGAGTGAGCACCAAGGCTGCTCACTTGTTTGACACAAGGTCAGTGGCTCACCTAGCCCAGCCTCCTGGCCCCAAGAGAATCCAATGGTGCTCTGGGTCAAAGCCACCGTTCAGTGCTCCAAAGTGTAATATGAGGGCACAGAGGCAGGGAAGCTCCCACTGGATGAGATCAGACAGAAGTTGTACATTTTTTTTAGATCATCTTAAATGCTTTTGAGCCTGCAACTGCTTCTTATACCTCATGGCTCTGGGGTGAGTGAGGAGCAGCAAGTTTTTAATCACCTATGCATAAAGTGGCACATTAGAAATACTCTCAGATATATTACACAGTCCCACAAGCTCTGAGGCAGATGCCAAATATACTTGAGAAAATGTATGAACAGTGCTGACCCTGGGACAGCAAGAGCTTTTTGCTTACTTGACAGGCAGCAATGTTAATAAAGTATCAGGTATCTATCTTAAGATTTGTGCTTATAAGAACCGAGATAGAAAGATTACTCCCTGGGTAGAATTATACTTCAGATATCAGTATGGTCAGCCATCACCACTGTGAACAAATCTTTCAGAGTAGGAGCAGCAGGACAGCTTTGGAGCCAGCAGAGTAAGCATATCTTAATCTGGCATAAAGTGCCATTTCTAGATTTCTCTAGGAATTGCTGCCCCTTCATAGGAGATTAGCCACGCCAGATTGCGAAAGTTCTCTCTAAGAACTTATCAGTAAAGAATACCCATGAATTTAAAAGTACAAGTCTCCTTTTCCTTGGCACAGAGAACAAAAATATCTGTATTTTGATAGTGTATCTCCAGAGGGAACTAACAGAACTCAGGACTATACTCTAATGATCCTGATGAAAAATGATTATCATTAAATCTTAGATACCATTCAGCTATAACAAAAACAGCAGCAAGAATAATGAGGAAAAAGCCAAACCCCTGCTTTCCTCCTGTCTCCCCTGCACCACAGTGTAATTCCACGAAATCTTAAAAAAAAACACAGAAGAGAAAATGCAAGCTTTGTTTTGGAAATCACGGAAAGACATTTTACTTTGGTGTAAAGAATCCTGCTAAACTGTTTTACGATGTTATGAACATACCAGATGGCAGTAACACAGGAACAACCACAGGGTTTGCTCATTTTGTACAACATTATCAATCTCCGTGAGAGTACAACCAGTGCTGAGGGACCCAGTGATAGCCCTCTTCACAAACTCATTTCCACTGAGATTCTAATCCATTGCTGCAAAACTGTGAAAGTGAGAAAATGTAAAAAATTGTTTTTACAATGAAATAAAACCAAAACCCAACCAGCAGCCTCTAGAGAGCTGTTTTTCATTTAAGCTGAGATAAGAATGCTTACGCATCTCATTATAACAGTAGGGAAAATGCAAGTGTGAAGGGCTGTTAGGAGTTAGTCATTATCCCTTGATATCAGTGTGCTGAGATTTGTTCTGTTTTTGAAGAGGAGACCAGAGTGGCTTTACTGCAGATTCCATTTTTTGCGTCAAAGGTAAGAAAAATGACCTTTTGAAATGTGTGAATCCAGCTCCTAGACTGTAAGACTAGAAGGTACCAGCAAGGCAATCCAGTCAGATCCCTGAACACAAGCCAGAGTATTTTACCTCCAGATTTTCATTTTGTTTAGTATCTGCAAACTGGAGAAATACAGAAACATGAAACCATGGAATGACTCCCCTATCCCTGCTTGCTCCAGGCTGGCACTTCAGCTGTGCAGTTTGGACCTGAGGAGCATCCTATGTCACTTGTGAGTGACATTTCTCTTCTGCATGAGCCAGATCTGTTCACATAGACTCAAACTTGGCATTCTGAATGCCAAGAGAATGACTGGCCCTAAAGGTAACACAAGAAAACGGCAGAGAAAACAGTGGTGGATATGGAAAAGAACTGAAAGACTCCTCACAAAAGCAAACAGGATTTCTCTAATTTGTCTTTTGCATGCAAGGTGTTCCTAAGGAACATTCTGAAGAGATGAATGGTTGATGGTTTTCTTTGGTGAACACAGTGAGACATGCAGAGGCTCTTCTGATGGACACATTTGATCTTAGAGCACAAGATAAACATCTATCCCCAATGCATTTAATTAAATTCACCTCCGTTCTGAAGAAACAAATTAAAATAAAGCAAGGATACACCAAACCACAACTGATAAATAGATTTTTATTATTTATGCTTTCATCATGCAAAGCTTTGGAAAATAAACAACTGAAAAAAAACCCCCACACTGAAAACCACGTACTGAACAGCTACCCTCAGGTTCTGGGGACTAAGATTGCAACATTCACTGGACTCTGCTGGATCCTCTTATCTGAAAAGAATCATTCTCATGTTTGTGTTCTCATGTTTGGCTTGTAATCCTTCCCTGGATGGAGTGGAATATAGAAAGGAGCAGCAGCCTGCTACCTCAGAAGTTTATGCTGTTGTGTGAGAACTATCGGAGCAGGCTGCAGGTAATCCTGTAAAAATCAGTATTCCTACCACAGCCTGAGACAAGTACACAAAATGGTGGCAATGGAACAGCTATCAGAAGGTTGAGTCCAAACTTGAGCCTCACTGCTTTTATGTTTTCTTTCCTGGAGTAATTTCAGAGGAGTGAGTGAGATCTGATATAAATCAGCTGTTAAAACACAGTATTGCTGATAGTTTAAGAAGTAGAAAGGATGAAACCAAGAAGCAGCACAAGCTGTTTATTATTTCTGTGTGAACACTCTCTCTCCCCTGCCCTAGGTCTCATGCAACCTGGCCTGATAAACATGCATATACTCTGAAGGCTGACTTGCTGTAGGACTGTGACAGAACACTTTGGAGAGGACTGTAGAGTTAGGCCTCTGGTCTAATAAGTCTGATAAGTCGCTTTTAAACCTCCTCCAGTGTTGAAGGTCCCCGAGGGCCTTCTTGAATCAGAAGGTGTTTTCTTCATTGCTTAAAATAATGTGATTTATTTTTGTTAGTTTGTTTTTTATCCCAGATCAACTAAAATCAAACAGCTGTCCTGAAGCAAGAAATATAAAGAAGTTACTTCTGCTTTTGTCATGAGACAAATCTGCCAAGATCAACCTCAACCATACTGTCAAAATTACTACCCCTTTAGAGGGGGAACTAGCATACCCTGCCTTCTGTGTGTTTTACAGGAGGGCAGCCCACACATGGCAGCTGCCGCAAGCTCCAAAAAACGAGCTAAAAAGCAGCCAAGCTGATCCCTTAGTGCTCCTCACTAATGCCAAATCTCCAGGCAGCAGCCATGGAGCCTTTTCTTTGGGAGCTGACATGATTAACCCAATTGTAATTGCAGATGGTTGTTTGGTCAGCCTTCAATGCCTATAGATCAATGAGCTATCTAATTAGAAATCTTGAGACATATTTATAAAATTATACCCACTGCTATTAAATTTACATGTCTCAAAGGAGATATATTTGAATTTCTGTAATGAGATTCTCAGCATGTTTGCTTTAAAGTATTTCCCACACTCAGATGTTAGACAGTGTGTTTACAGGAGGGTCCAAAAAAGATACTTTAAATTACTTTAAAAACAGTGAAAATATTAAGTTTAAAGTCAAAACCTAGAGGCACTTTTTAACTTATGTGTAGATGCAAAGGCTCTGCCTGCAAGCATTCTTGGTGTTGGACCCAGAGTTTAGAAACAAACTGTACCTTTGTTTCCAAATCAGAAAACACTTTGTGGTTTTAGCAATTAAAGGACTTCAGATTTTACTGTGGTGACCAGAGTCAGCACCCAGGGGAATGGCCTGAAGTTGTGCCAGGGGAGGTTCAGGTTGGGTATTGGAAAAAGGTTCTTCACCCAGAGGGTGGCTGGGCACTGGAACACAAGGCTGGCAGAGTCCATTTCAACAATGCTGTCAGGCACATGGTGTGATTCTTGGGGCTGTCCTGGGCAGGGCTAAGAGGTGCACTCAATAATCCTTGTGGATCCCTTCCAAATCAGCATATTCTGTGATAAATGAAATTTGCTTTTCTTGTAAACTCCAATAAACTTAAATAAACATATGGAGCTCTACTTGGTGGGATTGCATTGCCCTTGAAGCTTTCTCTCTTCACTTGGTTATCAGCAAGGAACAAGTCAAAAAACATAGTCCAGCATTGACTCTTCTGTTCATCAGGTCATATTTTTTTTTAGAGTTATTACATGTTTAAGTCTTACCAGATATTGTAGGAGCTATTGCTGGGTGGTGTCTTAAGCACTGCCATCAGTTTATAGATTAAATTGTGCTTTAGTGCAAAATTTCTTCTTGTATTTTATAGACAGCAGAATAATTAAATGAATTTAATTATTTTTCCTAGAATAAATCAGCATATATGGAGATGATGAAAGATTTAATAGAGATATTAGGGACTAATTCTGCTTTTTCTACATTGTTTACAAAAATGATGCTATTCCCACTCCAGTCAAAGGGACTGCTCACAAGGGTAAAGCGTGCCTTGCTTGACCTCATCCTTGTTCATTAATGCCTACAAAAACTCCATTAGATGACTTATAGAAAAAAGACCCAGAAGAAGAACACCAATAATCCTACTAATATTACACACAAAATAATAAAACTCTCTGGCACTGCTAGAGCCCCCTGGATTATTATCTCAGATTTATTATTATATCTAACTGCAGTGCCAAACGTACAGCAGTGGAAATTTTTTTTGCAAATAACTAATAGTATACAGATAGCATGTTTTTTTCCTGCTGGATAAATCATCAATGAACACATTGCAATTTTTACTATATATTAAAAGTATGCATGAAAAATGCTACAGATGGATTATTTCAATTCACTGCACTCATAGCTATATTATCTTAGTCCCTTCTCTAGTTTATTTTCCTGAGGAACTCAACTGGAAGAATCTTTATGCCACTGCTTAATGACTGTCTGACCAGATAAATAGGTGAATAGAATTACAGAATCATAGAATCCCAGAATGGCTTGGGTTGGAGGGAACCTTAAAGATCATCTAGTTCCCAACACCCTTGCCATGGACAGGGACACATTCCACTAGACAGGTTGCTCAAAGTTCCACCCAGCCTGGCCTTGTACACTCCCAGGCATGTGGCATTCACAACTCCTCTGGGGAATTCGTTCCAGTGCCTCACCACCCACAGTAAACAATTACTTCTTAATAGCTGCACTGGCCAGCCCTCCCCCTGTGAATACTGTCAAGAGCTCTTCCTCTTTCACTTTTAATTATTTTGTCTCCTAGTCTGTACCCAGAACTTGACCTATTTTGCCTTCACTTCCATCTCCTTACTCTTTTCATTGCTTCAACACTTCTTATTTTATGAGACCCCTCAGTGAAGACCCTGGTTTGTGCTACATGAGTCTCTCCACTGATCTAAGCTCAAGTCTGGTGCTTATCTCAGGCTTTCTTGAACGACAGCTCAAGACAGTTCAGACCACAGCTTCTCCACAGGCCGTCTGGTCACGGCTCTTAACTCCCCCACTGTGTTAACACACCCTTGGATTGCTAATATCAGTTGCCAGCATCTTTAGCAGGGTTGCTACACCACCAATATTTTATAATCACTTCTCATACTTTCCAACCTGATCTGCAACCCAGACGCCATTTTTTAATTACTATTCCTTCCACAAAGGAAGCAAAGAATACACAATATTTCACCCACTGAAAAGTCACTAATCTCATGCCCTTCTCCTGACACAAGTCCATTAGCATCACCACACCACAGGAGATGAAGGGTATCTCAACACAAGCACTTCTTGCTCCCACTCTTCCTAGACAGTGAAGATTCCTTATCTGACTGTAATTTCCCAAAATAGCAATGGCTGAGGGACAGGTCACGGGTCTTTGCTGTAGACATGGAAAAAGAACTAAAGAGCTTTCAGTCTGAAGAGGAGGCTCTGGGGAAACCTTATTGTGTCATTTTAGGACTACCTGGGGGCCTATGAGAAAGTTGGGGACAGGTTTATTAGTAGGGCCTTTAGAGACAGAACAAAGGCTGATGGTTCTAGGCTAAAAGAGGGTAGACTCAGTCTACTTATAAGGAACAAGTTTTTAACAACGAGGTTGGTGACACACTGGAACAGGTTGCCCAGAGAGGTGGTTGAGGCCCCATTCCTGGAAACATTAAAGGCCAGGCTGGATGGGGCCCTGAGCAACCTGATCTAGTTGAAGATGGGGCTCGTGGCAGCAGGATTGGACTAGATAAGCCTTAAAGGTCCTTCCAACCCAAATCATCCTGTGATTCTGTGATTATCTCCACCCATGCAGGAGGCCTGCAGGACAGATGCACACCATGGGCACTCAAGTTTTCCAGGCATTTAGCCTGCTGCAGCAGCTGGTCTCAAACAACACTGAACACAAAAGAGGCAGTAGCTGTTTCCTACAGCAGAACACTGCTGCACAGCTCATTATGATGACTGTAATGTAAGCAGTCTCCTATGCAAATATTTAATGTCCCACGATAAATCATATCTAAAAAATGCTGCAGAACCTGACTAACCAGATTAATGGGGCCAGATGAAACCCATCTACAAAAAAAGGAAGGAAGAGAAACAGTAAAAGTAAAGCAAAATCTGCTGTTGGTGGCAGTTCTTATAAAACTTTAATTTTCAGTTGTGTCTAAATAATGATGATGAATAGTGGTTTAGTTGGAAATTATTTAATGCAAAAACTATATTGAAGGGCCTTTATACAATATTTTGAAACTAAGCTGCTGTTTCTACCACATGAGTCACAAAAACAATTAAAGGAATGTTTATGGTCCAGCAGACTTGTAACTACACTTCTTAAAGTCCAGTTTACAGTTTAATGTATTTTATTAATTTTCCAATTTGAACCTGGCACTCTTTAAGGGTGCTTCAGGAGCTCACTTCTCAAGTCCCTGCAGAGAACCATGCCTATATTTCTACTGCTGTTATTAAATACTTGAGAATGGGGTAGGTAAGAGAGAGTAATTCCTTTGAATTAAGCAAAAATATATTTCAGATGTCTGTATATTCCCTTGGGATAAAATCAAGACATTTCTTCTGCCAGGAAGCCTTCAGAGAGATGTGGGATGTCTGAGTAAATTGTGAGGGGTGAAAAGACAAAAGATCTATGCTCAGACACTTGCATTCTTGGACTGACTACAAAACACAACCCATTGTTCAGTGACAGTGCGCATGATTGCCAGTTTTCATTTACCACAGGCAGCAGCAGTAAGAAGATAAAGTGCAGCTTCTGCATTCCTTCTCTGCAGCTCTGCATTCCTACCACACTGACACTGAGACTCCCCAATGAAAGAGGAGGAGGCCAGAATGCCAAGGAGACAGGCTGCTGCTGTGGGGTGGTTGTGGGTGGGAATACTTTTGGTAGCCAAACCAGTCTGTGCTGCTTCACACGTTTGTGACATTACAGCCTCCAGTTTTCATTTCAACTCCCAGATTCACCAGAGTGGAACCAGAACACCAGACAGTAGCAATGTCCCAGTGGTCTCTCCTCACAGCCAATGCAGCAGATGAACACACTCTCCTCATTCCACCACTGTTCCACCTACACTCACACTAAGCCTGAGTTTGAATTAAAAAACCCTAAAAATTGCAAGTGATATTAGGCCCGGTATGGGCCTAATATCACTTGCAATTTTTAGGGTTTTTTAATTTTACTGAATATTATTCTACTTATACTTCTAATTATTCTACTGAATATTCTTTAAATTTCATATTAAAATATATATATCAAATATCAGCTTAATTATATGTATTTTGTACAGCAATATTTCAGACTGTTAGAAAGGGCCATGCCAAAGACATGCACTGTAGCCCTAGTGACAGTCCACTAAAAAAAATCTGATTTTTTCTATTCATCAGGATACAGAGCTCAGCACTTGCATAATATTTCTCCTCTCACCTTTCTTTCCTCAACATAAGAACAGGACACAAACCAACCCAGGGCACTTACTTCAGAGCTGTCCTCCTTGACATTCACACTCTGTTAAATAATCTTTTTGAACACGCAACTGCAGCAGTTCCATATGCTTAAGACCTGAAGCACCTTTTCTAAAGGTTTTCTCATGTCAAGCACATGATATTTGGTTCTATTATTTGTGCATTACATAAAAAGCACACCAATCAGTAACAAACTTGGGCAAATGCTACTTTATTTGACTTTTTAGGGAGTACAAGATTATTTAATTTATGCCATGTAAAACAAAAGCACCCTTGTGTTTGGTTCTTTTTTTTTTTAATCACAGCAGAAAACACCCATTTTAGTAGCAGATTTCCCTTGGGGTTAGCCACATGTGTATTGGCAAACTAGACCTTAAGAGCACAGCATGCAACCCATCATTTCCAAGGAACTGGCAGGTATGAGGAAATAGTAGGAAAAAGTGATTTAAATGATAACTTTATTGAATGACATAAATGATAACAACATGGACAACAGAAAGCTGGGAGGAGTGGCTGACATCCCAGAGGTCTGTGCAGCCCTGCAGAAGGACCTCAGCAGGCTGGAGAGATGGGCAGAGAGGAACTGTCTGAAATTCAGCAAAGGCAAATGCAGAATCCTGTGCCTGGGGAAGAACAATCCCTGCACCAGGACAGGCTTGGGGCTCACCTGCTGGGAAGCAGCTCTGTGGGGAAGAACCTGAGGATTGTAGCAGACAATAAGCTGTCCATGAGCCAGCAGTGCCCTTGTGGCCAGGAAGGCCAATGGAATCCTGGGGTGCATTGGGAGGAGCACTGCCAGCAGGGCAAGGGAGGTGATCCTGCCCCTCCACTCAGCCCTGGTGAGGCCACATCTGCAGTGCTGTGTCCAGTTCTGGGCTCCTCAGAGCAAGAGGGACATGGAGCTCCTGGATTGGGTCCCACAGAGGGTGACAAAGATGATCAGGGGAATGGGAGCATCTCTCTTATGAGGAAAGGCTGAGGGAGCTGTGCCTGTTCAGTCTTGAGAAGAGATGACTGAGGGGTGACCTCACCAATGTCTGTCAGTATGTGAAGGGAAGGTGTCAAAAGGAGGGAGCCAGGCTCTGCTTGGTGGTGCTAAGCAACAGGACAAGAGGCAACAGGTGGAAACTGATGCACAGGGAGTTCCACCTGAATATGAGGAAGAACTTTACTGTGCATCTGACCATGCTCTGGAACAGATTGTTCAGAGAGGTTGTGGAGTCTGCCTCACTGGAGATATTCAAGAACCATCTGGATATAATCCTGTGCAACATGTTCTGGGATGATCCTAGGATGCTTGAGCAGGGAGATTGGATCAATGACCCACTGTGGTCCTTTCCAATCTTACCTGATCTATGATTTCGAGAATTTCCCAGGCATATAGTAACAGATCTTATTAGCAACTCTTCTCTAATTACTCTTGAAAAGTCCTTTTGTGTGGAAACACAACATCTGTTACAGCATGTGTACATCTTCCCTTCCATGTCTCTGGTCTCTTCAAATTCAAGTTCTCTATCTGCATTTTCATATACTGCAAAAATCGCAAATCAGCTGACATTAGGAGAGTTTTTTGTGACCTTTTGATTGCATTACTGTCAATAACTGTAACATTATAGACCTGCTGGAGCTCTGTACCATGTAACAAAACTATGGCTTTTTCCTACATATTGAATTTAATGAGTTTTCTTTTTTACAAATGGTCATGCTTGAAAAGTAATTTTTAAAAATCTTAAGTTATTGAGCATAAAAGTGTACAGTATTTTTCCTCTTAAAGGAACTTGTGGCATGTGTAAATAGAGAAAAAAATTTCAAGGAATTACTTGTGATAGATATCCACCATAAAATTTATTACTTAACAACCAGGAAAAGAAATAAAACTATTACTATTAAAGTTGTGCAATTTGCACAAGCTAATACAGTGGCAGATAAGTCTTCCTACAGTTTGTAGACTTACCTGTAAAATGCACTCATATGTTCAGTACAGCTAAATTCAAAATACAGGAACAAAGAATACTTTCAAAGTACCAGAAGTTTTTCATTGACAACTGTGAATTCAGATACGGTAAAAACCCTTTCTAACAGATTAAAATTGGGTATATGTAAGAAGGTTGTATAAGTTTCCTAAATTCCCACCTGATCTTCTGATCTCCTCCAGAATTTATGAATTATAAATAGCTGCAAACTGGTAATTATATTCCAATTAAATACTTATATTCTTATCATTTGTTGTTTAGGACTTTTGCAGAAAAATCATTAAATCAGCATTAAAAAGAGAGTAGTACCAGCAGTGTATTTTCAAATGGAACTACAGTTGGTGAAAAGGTTGATGCCATTGTGTGGATTGTATACTCATCTATGGCCTGGATTCTGCAAAAGTGAAGCGGCAGAAATTCAGGAGATAAAAATACCTAAGTATGAAGAGACAAAAAAATGTAGGTAAACCACCAATGTAACAGATATAAGAGAAAGGACATGAAGACATGACAAGTAATTAGTTTAGATGTTGACCAGAGCAACAGGCCAGTGTTTCCTGGACCTGTGGAAGTCTCAGCTCAGCAGGAAGAGTCTCTCGCTGCCCCGATAGTAACTCAGAATAAATGAGACCATGTGTTTACATTCCTGCTTGTTTCTGCAGGAATGTACACACATGAGATGTACATGCATGAGAACAGTGTAGCAAACACAAGGCAGGGAGCAGAAATTCTTGATTCTCAGCTCATCAGACAGCTTATTGCCATCTTCAGGAGAAGAGAGAACTGCAATGTGCCCCAATCATTTTTACATTGATTGCAAGTATGAGAAGCAAAAGAGAAGAAAACCAGGTGTGAAAAGACACCACTGGGGCAGTTTTACTCACTGCTGTAGGTAGACTAAAAAAGAAAGTGTCCTTTCAGAAACAAAGCTACTTTTTTTAAAGAATCTGCTTATAAAGTCTTGCATTTAAAAAAAATTATTAGATCTGGTTCCTTTGAAATTTTCCAAAGGTGGGGATTATACTTAATAAATTGCAGGACAAAGCTATACTTCTCAGAAAAATAAATTAACTGTTCAGGCTTTCCATTGCCTTTAGAAGACTTCTGTGGAGAACTGCCCATTTCACAGCATCATGAAGGCAAACTGGAGTAATTTGGAGGACACTGTTGGTATGGCATGTGTTCATATTGGAGTACAGTATATAATATCAATAATATTTGTAGGGTCATACAAGAAACATAAAATTATTGAAGCTATTGAAAAGGAAAAAATAAAAGCTCTGGGCAGGCAGCATGACTAAATGCAGCATATTCCATGAGGAAACAAGCAGAGAACATAACTGAGCAAAAAAGAGGAGGTGAAGAATAGCTATGCCTACTCTACACCATTTGGATTACAACATCACCCCTTAGGGCAGGGTTCCAATTGTACAGTGGGCTGAACAAAACTGGTTGTCTTAGGCTGTGACTCCACAATTAATGTTGCTTAAATAAACCAATACTTTTGTACATTTTTATTGTAGCTGCTAAAAATGTGTCCTGATCAACAGCATTAAAGCTTTTTTAGAAAGAAGAGCTGGAATTCTCCCTGAATCCTCATCAGCACATTGTGTGTAAAGAAAAAGGCTGACATATGAAAATCCTTTTCTTGGTCATCTATAAAGCGTGGTCTGGTCATCATTGCAGCAGTGTCAAAAGATGACAAGACATAGACACAAGGCTCAAGGAGCAACTAGGATATATATTTGAGTAAAACCAAGACCACAAAAAGTAAGCAAGTTGCTAACTTCCCTATGAAGACAAAAGTATTTCTTGTTGGATGGGTAGCTGGGATGGATGCCTCTGGATACCGTCTGCATAAGTTAATTTATCTGGAAACCATACTGAAGTATTCTATAAATCCTCAAACACAAGTAAGCTAATTTGGATATGGTGTGAGGTTTGCACCAGGGAAAGAATGAATTTATGATTTATGGGGAAAAAAAAAGATGCTACTGATGCAGCAATCCTCTTGAAAACAGCCTGAGTCCAAAAGAAAAAGTTGTCCATCTTGTTTAAGCATTGGCAAGAGAAAGTTTCAACTTGTCAAAAAGTCTAACCTTAGGACAAGACTTTCTTCCCTAAGCACAACTCTGACCCAAACAATTAGTTTCAAAGCTCTGTACAATAGAGCAGCTCTGGTACCTCCCTGTGGACTGGGATTTGAGTACAGCTCTCACTCTCTCGCCTGCCTAACACTGCTCCTGACATGAGTGGTCATTTGCTAGTCATGAGCATGGATAACCAAAACCAACTGCCTGCCTAAATGAGACAAATCACTCCCTTTATGCCATGACTACAAACTTTGATATTCCATAATATCAAAGCTTTTCTGATGAGCTTCAAACACTTTGGGTTATTCTTGAATAGAACTGGAAAGAGTTCAGAAATCCTGCTTACTTCCTGAACCAGGGATGGTGTCCTCAGGAAAAACGCAGATGCAAGTGGTGCAATAAAACTGGAGGTAAATTGATGATTTACATGTTTGTCAGACTAATAAAATAGTTCTCCTGTAATTATACCTAATATAAAAACCTTAAGACAGTTACACACTCATTTTGCAAGGCAAGAGGAGCAAATGTGACAAAGCCAGGTGCTGTGTAACAGGCTTTGCATAACAACTCATGAAATCATCACTGCACAACTTTTAGGCAATTTTGCCACATAGTATGAGTTGTTCCAAACTGTTGTATACAGTATATGAAGCTTATGATTTGCTGGCTCTGAGAGCTGAACTATCCCCAAGCTGGATAAAGAGTTATGAGTAGGAAAAAATTCAGTTGTTCTCTCGGGAGAAGAACAGAAAAAACAGCTGTTGATTAATACACTGCAGTGCTGATCCACCCTTTAAATTCAGGGAGTGGAGTCAAACAATACCTTTGCCTCACTTCATATGGAAAATTGAATTTGTCTTTGGACTATTACTGTAAGTCAAGGGATACTCCCATCTGAAACAAAAGCTAATAATGTTGGAGGAAAGATATTCCCTGATTTCCACTGACATTGGGTGAGGCTCAAACTTTATACACTTTTGGAGTGAGCTAACTGAAAAAATGTGGCAGACTGTATTTACCATTATTAAGGATTAGTATTTGCAGGCAATGAGAGTATCAGAGAGAGATAATGTCACTAAAATTTTTTACAAATGCAGAAATTCAGACCAAATACTAAAAAATCATTAAAAAAATGTGCTTTTCAGCAAAAACATTCACAACCTTTTGAACAATAATGAGCAGAAACCCTTTTTATTTGTTAAAATTTATACATATAGATCCAGCTTCTACTTGCTTGTCTAACTGACTTTTGCTTGCATTTCTTATTTGTTGGATTTATTTTAACGAGTTAACTAGAAATAAAAGGCTTTAGAATATCATGGCTACAGCAGCTGAAAAACACCTTCTGAACTGAAGTAAATCTGCGTCTCTTCAATGAAATGGACAGGTCCCTTCAGTCTGAACCAACTGAGAAACAACCCCTTTTGGGCTGTTTTCTGGAAATACTTTAATAGAATTCATTCCCACAGTAAATACAATACCATTGTCCTGGGCTACTGGCACTGGAACAAGACTAACATACACTTTGAATTTAAAACTCTCTGACCATTTTAATGTCTGCTTTTCTGGCAGACACAATATGCCTTTTTTCCCCCTAGCAAAACAGCAATCTTTCTTTGCTTTGCCCATTTTCCCCTTACATTTTATTTTGGTTTTTTTGTTGTTGTTCTGGGGGAAGGAGTGGTGTCACTGAAGGAGGGTAGGTTTGGATTAGATTATTAGGAAAATATTATTTACTGTGAGGACGGTGAGGCACTGGAAGAGGCTGCCTAGAGAAGTTGTGGATGCCACATCCCTGATTGTGTTTAAGGCCAGCTAGGATGGAGCTATGAGCAACCTGGTTAGTGGGAAAGTGTCCCTGACCATGGCAGGTGTGCTAGAACTGAATGATCTTCAAGGTCTCTCTATCCCAAGCCGTTCTGTGATTACCCCTCTCTTTAGCTCGGTGTCAAGCTTAAGCCACGCCAGCCAGGCAGCGCGGGGAGAAAAGGGATGCTGCGAGCGCCGGGGCGATCGCACGTTTGCATTTTCCTAAGGACCAACACGGGCTGTGCCTGTGCTGGGAGATCACTGCCACGCCAAAGGTCTCGGCATCGCGCTCACTGCAAAGCGCTGCTTCTGCTCCCTCTCACGCGTTTCCCTCCCGTCGGAGCGAAAGGAACATGCAAAGTTTTCGGTGCTTCTCGCCCACTGAGCCTTGCCGATGCTAGGGAAGCAGGACCATGGCCACGGCGCTCCGTAAGGCAACCACACCCGGCACACACCCGCCAGCACGGACAAAGACATCCCGTATTTTCCGCGGAAAAACCCTCAGTAGTTTTGGCGGAAGGAGATGAGCGGCGGTGCGGGCTCCCCGTCTGCCGGTCGCTCCCCGGTGGCCCCGGCCGGCCGCAGCCAGGTGCGCTCCCC
>VYXF01007948.1:151960-168616 GCA_013397295.1 Polioptila caerulea
GGTGCGCCCGCTGTCCAGGGGAACCCTCCCCGCCCCAGCCTCCTACTCACCGATCTCCCCATCATCATTATCATCATCTTCCTCCTCCTCCTCCTCCTCCCCCTCCAGATCCAGCAGCACATCTTGGTTGTCCACATTCATGTTGCCGAAGTTGCGGTGCCCCTGCCGCCGGGGAGCGAGCCCGCCCCGCGCCCTGCCAGCCCCGGGGGCGGAGCGGCGGCGGGGGGCGGGCGGCGGGGCGGCCACCGACACCTTCCCGGCAGCGACCGCCGCACCGCGGCCGGCGGCAGCGCCCGGTCCCTTAAAGCTCTGGGTCTTAAAAATGTGCCAAAATACGCACCCAAGCATTGAAGGGCTCACCACTGCTAAAAAATGCTGAAAATGCGAAGCCTACATATGCAAAAAGCTCCAAAGCAACAGGTAATGCTAGAGTTATTTGGAAAAGGTAATAGAAACTGAAGGGGGAATACTCAAGGACTGAATAAAAAGCCCATCTCTAGAGCTCTAGTAATGTATTCAACTCGTTATTGACGATTTCACAGGGAAGGGGTTGTCCTCATCTCCATCTTCGCCTCCAGACACAACCTAGGAGAATTTTGCAACTCAGAGAATGCAGAATCGTCACTATGCAGGAACGCTGCGGGGGCAGAAGTACTTACAAAGAGGGATTTAAGTGCTCAGCAATATACTCATCTACTCATATGTGTTGGTTCCAGGGGCAAGTAAAGGGTTCCTAAAACTGCAAGACATCTGGAGGAGTGCCAGACAGGAACTGGACTGAGGTGGTATAGTGGGAAGAAATGGAAATAAGACTGTAAAAATGGATTGAAGAAACAGAGGAGCAATTTTGGGGGGAAGGAGAAGATAAGAAGTGCAAGATACCATTTGAGGCTTTTTTCCTGCAGAAAGCAGGAAAACCCCTATAAGCAATCTCTTTTCACTCTCCAGTCTATTGCTGATACTGAAATGACTCACAGGACCCAGGATGTTTAAAGTGTACGAACAAGAAACTGGATGAAAAGCCATTTGTCAGATAAGCTTGTCACTTGTTAATGTGGTTATCTGTTGTCAGTCAGCTGTAGGTTAGAGTAACAGCAGGGCCTGGTATTATAGCAAGTCTAATGCAAGCAATTTCAGCAAAAACAATGAGTTTAGAAATTTGATTGCAGAGTTTTGAAACAGCTCGGCTCAGCAAAGAGCTTCTCTCAGAGGTTGCTTAAGGACAGAAGTGGTTTGCAAAGGCACGAGTGAAACCATCAGAAAAGAAGCTACTGCTCTTGCCTTGTTGATAATGCCTCACTGGTATTATTGTTACCTGCACCATCTGACACTGTGCATTTTTCTCACTCAGATTGGGAAAGACTCACAGAACTGAACCAGAGAAGGAGGGCAATATGATGGGAGGATACCCAGTGGGGGGTAATGATACATAGCAAGATTTTTTCTTTTGTGTCCTAAGTTAGAAACCTGGTGTGCTGCCCTGTGACACGTCCAAACTGCCTCTGACCATCAAAGAATGTGCCTTACTCACTGCTGTGACTGCTTGTCAGGTTTCACACTCTGTGAGGTTATGGGGAGAGAGTGAGTTGCGTCGCTCCAAGCCAGGAGTGTTCACTCCAAGATGACTCATTTGCAGACACATCATGGTTTTGATGTGCCTGGCACACAGCTGCAGTAACATCTTTACACCTGCATTGTGTAATATTCAACTGCCCCCTTTTCTTGAAGGTCCCCCCAGAAATGTGGTCCTGGCTGGTGAGATCTTGTTCCATAAATGATGGGAAGAGATTGCTGCAGACAAGGTACAGCTTGCTTTAGGATGGTGATGTGAGATTTGTGCAGTTGGATACTCTCCAGGGACATCATTGTTACCTTGGTTACATACTTCCCATTTTCACATTTAATGAATGAAAATATAATCCAATAATAGCAAAGTTAAAAAAAAAAAAAAGCACATCAAAAACAGGCTTAACAAAATGTGGGGTTTCTTTAACTTGATCCTACTAAAAATACAGGCAGAGGATCTACCTCCTGCTCCCAGCNACAGGCTTTAACAAAATGTGGGGTTTCTTTAACTTGATCCTACTAAAAATACAGGCAGAGGATCTACCTCCTGCTCCCAGCATAAAGATTTCTCCCAGCATTTACAAAACATAAATAATTTTGCTTCATTCAGCCTTCAATACCTGAATGTTCAATTTAATATATTACAGAGCTGAGTTTTGCAGATACTTTAAATACCAAGGGGAATATTGTGTGTAAAATTTACATGAAATGCATGTATGTTGGAAAATGCATAGCTATTTGTTTTTTTACTTTGTACCAGATGCAAATATTTCTATGTGTAGTTTTGGTAAAACACCAAAGCTTCAGAAGCTCAGTTTTGTTACTCATGAAAAACAGACTTAAAAAAAAAAAAAGTAAATGAAGACAAAAAATGCAACAGCACCACCCTGCTGCCATCTCTTTGTCAGATGGATAATAGCAAAAGATCCACTCAAAGAATTGCAGTTGGGTTAACTCTAGCCAAGTTTTTTAAAAGTCATCTGAAATGAAAAAGTTAGGCTAACTAATCCCCACCCCAGCTCAAGTATGACTGTATTCAATTTATTGAAAAAATAAAACTGTTTTAACATTCCTGGTAGTGAGAAACAGAAACAGTCCATGGAGCCAGTGGAAAAATTGCTTCCATGGGTAAGGGTTTCATAGCAACTGTAACAATGTAGGTCAGCCAGGGAGGAGAAGAGATTGTTTAGCCCAGTAGTGACAAAATTCTGGCGCAGGCACCAAGACTTTAACTGGCGTGGATCTGGGCTGGCACCAGGAGCTCTGAGTCACAGGGCCTGTAACAAAGGATCTGGCACTGAGCATCAGAAGCTTGCTGTCAGACACTGGTCTGGTCCAGCCCCCAGCAGTAAGGTAGGTTTGAACACATCCAGACATTGGTGACAAATATTTGCCATCATGTGCTTCACATTGTCTGGTGGGGAGTCCATGAGGCCCCCAGTTTCACTCTTGTCAATACACAGCCAAAATAATTTTGCAGTAAAGTCTTCTTCTTGTCTTTCTTCCAGCATCTGTGAGAATAGCTGGTTTTTGTTCTCTTGATAATGATGCATTACATGTGAAAAACTATCACCTTAATGCCTCCAAAGCTTTTATCATCCAGATTACACAAATCCAGGTCTTGCATCCTTCCAGCACATATCACTGTCTGTACTTTTCTCTCTGTTACAAGTTAGTGTAAAAAATGCAGTGTTAGAATCTATGTTAGGAGAAGGTGATATCGTTCTCCAAAATCTCTTAAGTACATTGGCTTTAGCCACCCACAGTCCTTTTCTCAACGACTGCATTCCCTCACACTCTCACATCCACACAATTGCAAGAGCCAACAAGTAATTGTTCAGGTGGTCGGGGCAGGGTCACTTGTGTACAACACAGAGGACCAGGGGGCCGTGGAGCTCCATCCTTGGAGATACTCAAAAGTCACCTGGACACAGTACAGGTGGTCTTCCTTCAGCAAGGGGCATGGACAAGATGACCTGTAGAGGCACCTTCCAGCATCAGCCATTCTGTGATTCTGTGATGGGATGCCAGGTATCAGGTCCTCATCATCTCCCTTGAGCAATGACAAGCTAATTTTTGGACAGGTGTTTTGTAACCAAGAATCAAAAATCACTATGACATGATTCTTTTGCATCGGACTTCTGCTTATCTCCACGTCCATAAATTTTAGGCAAATCTGGTCTGAGTTCCTTAAGGCCACAGTGTGTGTTAGAGATGGGCTAGAAATAAAAGGAATGGTGGATGTGATGTGATATTTCCTTCTTCTTTTGTTAGAGTCTTCTGTTGGCAGGCAATCTATGGTCTGGTTTGACTGGAATAGTAAATGCAGGAAACAGTCCTAGATCCTTCTGTTGGGGACTATGCCCTTCCTTTTAGATTAATATGGTCCATTTTTTAATTGAATAGAGTCAATTGTTATCATGTTTATGCAGTTATATACACTCATACTTCATCTCTGCCCTCTTAATATTTCTACTAGAAGTCAATACTTCTGTACACTTTCTTTCATTGCCTTACCCTTTATTTTGATGTACCATGCTCAACAACAAACACTGTATTCCAAGAAAGAACTCACCCACAGTGAATACTATTGCTGTACCATTATGGACGTGATTTTCCTTCTAACATGTCCACAGCAACAATTTTTATTTTAGTCTTTCCACAGTTGTCAACTCATATTTCTATTGCACTCTGCAATAAGTCTCAGATTAATTTCTGCAGCTGAGCTCTTTGTCAGGCAGTTTCCCATTTTATATTTCTGTAGTTGATTTTCTGTTCCTAAATGGACATTTTTACCCTTGTTTTTATCATATTTTCTCATTTGATCTGTTCTTTCTCATTTTTGAAGATAATTTTGAATACAAGTGTTTTTCTTGGTCTCAGCAAACTGCTGGGGGACAACATTCATATGGCCTAAACCATAGGCCCAGCAGGATAAAGTCCACAAGCATGTAGAAAGCAAACAGTTGGAAGATTTGGAGGACTCGTAGGTCAAGTGTGCTCCAAAAAAAAAAAAACCTTGGAGGGATTTTGATGGGAAAGCTATCAATTATTGAAAGATATTAAGGCCACTATGGCAAATTATATCAGTGTACATGAAATTTGGGAAAAACAGCAGGAGACAAGTATCACTGTGTGAGGATTTCTCTAAGGATACAGGAATTGGAGGGGTTCATCACTGTGGGATCCATTGCAGAGCAGAGAATACAGCTGTCTTTCTATTCAGCATTCTCAGCTGGAATGAAAGGAATCATTATTCCAGGGACCAAACAAAGTCTATTATTTCCCATTTCATAAAACATTAGACTTTTTAATGACTACTGGGATATTGTGCCTTTGTGTCTGAAAGCAAGTGACTTTTACACCATTAATGAAACTTTGAAACTCAGTAACAGAAAAGAGATTGATTGAAATGCAAAGCCCCTGCTGTAACGGAAAAACAAAATCAAAGAGAAGATAAAAACTAACTAAAGGAGTAATAAATAATACATATATAAATATTATATCTATTTAATAAAATGGTCATTCTCCACCAGAAATTCCCTTGTGCACCAAATTATTCACAAATTTGCTGAATTAAAAGTCAGTAAAAGAAAATGTAGAAGAAACTTCTTCCAGTTCACTGCACCATATATTTTCCTGGTATTGGTAAGTTGGTGCTTGCAATCTGTTCAAGCCTGGAGAAAAATGACAGGGAAGAGTTTTGAGATAATTTTGTTTTATCAAGCTCTTGTGTTTATTTCAGTCTGATTCACAGATAGGGAGAGCAGTGACATTAAGGAAAATTAAATTACCCAAATTCTGTATAACTCTAGTATTTTTCTTTTACTTTGGTTATGTTTCCAATTGCATGTAATCTTCACATATCTCTTAATTCTCACTCTTGCATGCAGCCTCTAGTCTGAGATGACAACTTCAGTCTCTTTTGCCCTCTATTGAAGGGAATTGGTAATAGCAATCAATAAGGAAATGTGAGCTACAATGTATAAAAGAGGACATAAATAATGGATCTCAGACCAGCAGTGTAATTACTGGATGCAGAAGTCTCAGAAGGGCTGCCAAGCCTCCTGCTGACTCCCACCTATGAGTTCCTTTTGCCTTCTTTCGCTAGCTGTCCGTACTATAGGAAGTAGATGTGCTAATCATCTGGCAAACTTTTTGTCTGATATTTCTAACCTGTTTAATGCCAAGCTTTTAATTCTTAGGAAAGGTATATACATGGCCAATGTGTATCTTAGAATAATAGACTCAGAGTTCAATTACTGTTATTTTTCTAATACAAATATCTGAACTCAGGTAGTTCAGAATGTTTAAACTTCAGGGAAATAATGAGGCTATTTCAAAAGGTGAATTATGAACAATAATATCCAGTCATTTTCTTGGCAGGTAGGTGGTGGGGAAGGCAGAGTCACCCACGTTGTTGGTTAGTCCAGGGGAGCTACATGACTAACATGGCCAGGCCTTTCAAAGCCAGGGCTGGGACCACCGTGTGTTGCTGGGGATACACTGAGCTGCTCTGAACTAGCTGAGCTATCTGGGCATCACATTTGGTTGCTGGGGAAGTTATGGCCCATACCTATAGGGCAGCCAACAGGTTTTGTCTTAGTGCTCTGAAAAAAAATGCAAAGAGCTGCATTTAGTCCTGATCTGAACCCCACTGAAATGGTTAAACTAAATTGAATAATGCTGTGCATCATTACTGTGTCCAAGTGCAGGTACACTCTGGTTGGGAAAGTAAAGGATAAATAACTTGCCACACTTGTTGCTAAGTGTTTTTTATGGTGTCAACACTTGTTGCTAAGTGTTTTTTATGGTGTCACTTCCTCAGTTACTTGGGAAAAAATGTCTGATGTAAGCCAGCATGGAAATGACACAACCATACCTGCATGTTCAGACTGCAAAAAATATATAAAGAAGTCTTTAACAGTTTTTCTAATTTCAAACAAGAGCTGTATGTCTTGGAAAGATAAAATTATTTGTGAATGTTGGAACGTAAGGAGATAATATTTACTGGAAAAGTTGAAGAGTGACCATTATATTGTGGTAATACTACAGTTTTTTCTGCAGCTACCACAAAAACACACATCAAAAAAAGAGAATGTTTCCAGGAATTTGCTCATAGAAGCCATGATATTTTATTTTTTAATACAATACTTTTTCAACCTTTCTATTTCCATGTTGGCTTACTCATACAATCTTCCCTGAGTAAGCTCCACTCTGTAGAACCCACTTAGCAATGTGTGTAGTAAAATTACCATTTCATTATCAGTGGAATTGATTTTTTTTTTTCAGGAAAAACCTGAATTTATCTGGTGAAAAATATGCATATGGCAGTTTATCAATGATAAGGTCAGAAGGTGTTGTCTTGGCAGTTACTCATGCAGGTTGCACCCTCTGCCCTCATTGTCATCATCTCCCCCTACTGTGGTGGCTGATGCATCCAACCCTTGAGCCAATGTACGTTCTAACTGCAGGTCCAGAGGGATAAGCAAGTGCTTCTCCTGCATGCTTTCAGAAAAGCTCTGTATTTGTGGTAAGCAAAGTGCTTTCGGTGACTGCTGCTGTACATCCCCCCACCACCACTTGCAAGCACAGATTTTCCATGAGAAGTTAAAGAGAGAAGAAGAAAGAGGAATTCT
Source organism: Polioptila caerulea (assembly GCA_013397295.1). Lineage (NCBI taxonomy): Eukaryota > Metazoa > Chordata > Aves > Passeriformes > Certhiidae > Polioptila > Polioptila caerulea. Next base: position 159,166 of record VYXF01007948.1, read on the forward strand.
GAAATAAATCTCATAATTAGGTAAGTGACTTAAAGTCAAAATACTTCCTAGCACTTTGAAAGATAATTTGGTTCTATACTGTGGCCATGAAACATTCTTAAAATAACTTGTCAATAACTGTGTCCTGCAGGGATAGAACAGGACCTTCTGGCATTAATGAAAACCTGGCAATCAAGCTTTGTAACTCTTTACTTATAGCTGAAAGCATGAGTACAATTGCACACTTGACACTTAAATGGCTTTATTTTATTTCTCAATCACACTACTGCTATCAGAATGGGTTGCTCTTCTGCTAGGGATGGTCTTAATTTTCATCTAATCTTCGGTAACATTGCTGTTTCTGGGTTGTTCCACTGTTAAATGTTATTCTGTACTGGCTTATGGTCATGTAAGTGGTATAAATCAGTAGACTCCACAACTGATGTTATGAGAGCATTCTGTGGCAGGCTTTAATGCTTGCACTGGAGTTGGAGGAGCACATATATCTCCTGTATCAACTTCTCTTCCCCTCTGCTGCAAAAGGAAATGATCTTGTCACCACTTCTTCCTCCTTCTCCATTCTGTTATGTCATGTTGCAGATCACTGTATTTCAAATTTACTCCAAGAAGGAATTACACTGATAGGCAAACAAGGAGAGTTTTGGTCCTCCTGAAGAATGTGAAGGAAGGGTTTTGCTGTATGCTGGTTTGGAGCCCCAGGAGGATTACCCATGTGCTCTGCAAAGTATCTTTATTGCACTTGAAAGAGAAATTGATCTTTCTTCACACGTCTTCCAAGTCTTGCAAATGGCAGGAAACAAAAGCACTCTTATTTACTATGAAGCGTTAAATATGTATCTATACACACATACACACACACACACACATACATATATATATATATATATGTACACAGAGTGTGAGAATTTCCTTACCTCAAGGTATGAGTCAGTTTTAAGTAGCTTCTTTTTTTCTCTCCTTGTGTTATTTTGCTTTTCTTGTGTTCTATTGAAAGTGAGATTACATGAGCCTTAAGATGTTAGTTGGGTAAGACTGAACTCATTCACCAGATAGAAGCAGAAAAGCAAACACATGTGTGAGGAAGCTGGGACCACAGACCAAGTTACCCATCCTTTGCCAGGTGTTTGACACCTATGGTGATTTTAAAATGAGGAGTTTTCTGTTTGTCTCTGTGGCTTTGTCCTCCTCAGTGCAGGCTGCTGCATTGCCAGGAATGTGGATGCTTTCTGCTGCCCAGGATCTTGTTTTGTTAATGCTTCCTCCTTCAGCCACCTGCCAGAAAATCACCTTGGAAACCAAGGCACCAGTTTCCATGGTCACTTAGAGGAGCATATGCTTCTTTCCATTGCATGGGATATTAAGAGGAGGAAGCCCACAAGCTTTTTTTGCCAGAATAAATTCGGCAGGATTGGACTCAAAGAGGTGCATCCCGACCTTATTTCTTCCATCAAATCCCCAGTGAAACCATCAGAACTGCAGAGGATAAACAAGCGCAAAAATGTGGCCTTACGTGAATGTCCTCACAACTGAGATGTGAAATGACATCTTACAAACAACTTGCTTCTGACTCATTACCCAGAGAAACTCAAGAGTCAGATAAACAAGGAATAAACAAGAACTTTGTTCTCCCCCAAAATGCAGGCACATAAAATTATTTGAACAAGAAAAAAAAAGTCTTTAAAAGCACTTGCCTGATGGTTGAGATAAAAATTATCAGTAGCTGGTCAATCAAAGGTGTGACTGTGCCACTATCCCCTACTCAGAAAGGGTCCATGGCTGGTTGTGGAAAAAAGTACAAGAAATAGCATGGGGATTTTTCCTGACTCCCATGTTAGTTGGATTCAAGCACTGTAGGATCAAAGGCTAAAAATGCAGAGAAGGAACTTGTTGACTTCCTCTTTCCTAAGGAAAAGCAGAAATGTTCCTCAGGCTGCTGTGTTAAGTCTTCTCTCCATTTTGACCACCACCGACTGCAGCAGAAGCATCTTCACATCAGGCATTGTATTCAGGTTAGAGAAAACACAGCAAATTTTAACACTCATCTGTGGCTTACTTTTCCAGGTAAAGGTTGTCACAATTCCCTTTCAATCTAAAAGTTAGTTTCCTTCTGAAAGGTGCTATATCTATCAAGTTCCTTAGAGAAACAACATGCCTAACCCAAGGATACAGAATGATGGTTATCATGAAATGACCAAATCCATAGTGTGATCCTGCAAATTACCAGAAAAGCTATTTAACATTTTACAACAGTTTTCAAGATCTGCAGCTTTGAAGCCATGCTGATTGCTTTGTGAACAGCAACTCTGCTTGTTGCTGTTGGAAATTAAAGTTTCAAAGCTAGAAATCTTCTTTCCCACTTACAGATATGATCCTTCTCAAATTGTGTCTGAGACACCAAGTCACTACAGCTCCTGTTTCTTGATTCTCACTTTTCCATCCTTCCGTTCTGAAGGAAAATTATTAGATAAACAGGAAGTTAGGAGAATCCAATGTCAAATACCATAAGAACATTTTCTGTTATATCTGATGTTTCGGTACAGGGATGTGACAGATCACTGCCAATGCGCAGAAGGGTGTGAACAGCTTTGATCTTATTTTGCTGAAGATATGAGCTGACTAAATGCCAACTAGGAACTACATAAAATGGTAGCATTCCTGATTAGTTGCTCTCTCTCTAAGCCAACACACCCTTGCTACCCAAAATGGCCCTGCATATTACTTTCCACATGATACTGAACTATGCAGAAACTAAATTACATGATTGTTGTGTCTCTTTCAAAACTAATTTAAAGCAAATGAGTTCAGTAAATTCAGGTTGTTTGGGGCTTACTGGCTAACCTGGCTAGCCCATTTAATCACATTAACTCACAGAAATACATTTGTGGGAGCTACTGCTCAATGATGAGTTGGTTCCTTGCTACATGATATCCCCTCAGAACACCCGGGATGCTTTTACTGCATTTGAATTGCCATCAGCAAGTTTGATTCCCCTGAAAGCAGCGGATGGTTTTCAGTAACCACAGCTCAAGTGAAGAGTTCACCTCTGCATTGATCAATTTTGTGGGTGCTCTGAAGAGCCATGTTAGCCTTTAACTGCTAACAGGTTAGAAGAAAATCAACTCTGCTTAAATTAACTTGAAAGTTCACTTCAGAAACATGTATCTGCACCTTCAATACCTATTTATTTGCAATTTCACCACCATGTTTTTGTATTCCATCAATTATGATCAGCAAAACCCGCAACAGTTTCTAAACAGATACAGTAAATACTGCAGCACAGATTTCATCTCTTTATGGACAGGGTGCAATGTGAATTAGAGCCTTCACTACACCTCAGTACCCCCAGAGAGGCTGTGTTCACTTAAGTGTTTTCTCTTCTTGTTGGCCATACACCCCAATTGCTCTGTACATGAACTGTTTAAGCAAAGTCTAATATTAGGCCTGGCTCACTAACCTTTATTTACTTTTTGCTAGAAGATTGCTTTCCTTCTAAATTATGCATGCTTAAACTGCAAACATCAGTTTCTCTTAAACTCCCTCCCTTAACTGGATATGACTAAATTAATTATGTTAATTCTGCAAAAATTGTTTTCGATAATCCACTATTTTCTGCTGTAGATATTTAGGCAGGAGCAACTTGGCTTGGCCATAGGAATGTGGCATGTCAAACTACTCTGTCACTCTTTCTAAAATGACATTAAATATAATTAAACAACATGAAATGGCTGTGATTTTAATTGAGGAAAATTTAGGAAATGCCAAATGTTGGCTGTCTGCACTTTCTTAGTGGGTTTACACAGTGTATATACTTTAGTTTACACTCCATAAAACAACATCATGTTCCTTTGTTCCCACCAGTCTTACGGAAAAATAACAACAGCAGCAACAACAATAACATAATTACTCTAGTAGTGTTACTCTAAACCCCACTACTCTAGTCTGGAGAGCTGTGAAGAAAGCTCCAATATTTCAGGATGGAGATGGGAATTTTAAAGCTTCCCATCTCATTTTTCAGGTCTGTGTAAACCCACCCATCTCTCTGTTAGCAGTGGCAGAGGAGGGGGATAGTCCTCGGCGGAGCGTGCATCTCTGTGTTGCTGGGAGGGAGATCTGGTTCCTTTTCTTCCCTTCCATGCTTGAGTCTTTGTGTCGGACATGAGAAATCATCCTTCACATGTTTCTGATGTTTCTGCCCCTAGAGACACAACTCTCCTAGTCCCACAGACTGCCCTAAACATCTTTTCCCCAGATGTTTCTAGGGTCATTGCTTCCGGTGTGTCCTTCCAGGGATAAGATGCAGTGATGCTTGGCATAAAGTGTCAATAGCAAGAGACATCTTTTCATCACAATTCCACTGCAAGGATTTTTAAATTGAGAATAAGGTCTTGGCCTTTTTTTGATAATTTGGTTTTCATCTTTGTACATTAAAGGGACAAAAGTCAGACAAATATTTAACTTTAACGTTGTTTTATCTTTCTGAAGGAAACTTCCATTAAGAAGTTACATTAAGAAGAAACTTACATTAAGAAGAAACACTGAATAGTAGTTCACTTTGAAAAAGGAAAGCATCTGTTCCCAGAATCTTGCCATAGCTTCCTGTGAAATTCAATGTATTATGTCAGGAATAACAGTAATGAGAGCAACAGACAAATATAATTTTGGCCTGTGCTCGTTTCATACCTCAACTAAAACAGTTCCACCTCTCCTTCCTGCTTTCAGGTGGAGCTAGGAGAGACTAAGTGGGCACTGGTAGCACCTCTCCATGGGCTGAGCTTTGCCCAGCCAGTAGGAGCAGGGTATCTTGCCCAGAAGCTCCTACCTCTGTCACTCTGGAGGCACCTCCCCCTGACCCTTATTGGGAAGATTAAGGCTGTTTCCAGGCTTGAAGTAGCACTTGAAGCTTTGAATACCAGGAATACACTCTCTTACTGGTCCTATAAGGACCTGTAAGGGGTCCTGGAAGCACCGTGGAAGGCCAACCGCTAGGTCTGGTTTTGAGCATTAGATTCTCCTTCTTTGATGAGTTTCTTGCCCATACAGTAGCTTGGGCTTTCTTGAGGAAAGCTTCTTCCTTCATAATCTGCAAAGCTTCCTCATAGCATTGTCAGAAGAGAAAAATCTTCCCTTCCTGTGAGATCAAAGGGCCAGCACCCATGGAGCATCCCTTTGACTAACATGGTCTAAGTTTAAAGAGACTCCTTACACTCCTACGATGTGTAAGAAAGGAAAGGGTGATTGTAGCAGAAAGCCTTTGGAGGTTTGTGCAGACAAAATGAGTCACCAAGGGAAATTACGTATTGTACTGAGGGTAGGTAGAAAGCTCAAGCCTGGAAGCACAGACTAGCAGCTCCTGTGAAGTTTGTTTGTGCATTTATCAGCCTGGGCCCTGTGGGACTAGTTAGTTCTTTAGTGAATTTCCATCTCCTAGAGCTCTTTGAAACTTTTTGTAGTTGCATACAGCCCTGAAAATCCAGGCTGGGCTTAGTATTTAAAATGTGTTCATCATTTCTTAAGTGCAGAACATGTGAAGAGGCTGCTGACATCCATAGGGTATAGACAGAAAATAAAGCAAAATTATAATTTTCAAGCATATACTTTCATTAAGAATGAACTACCAGATGGTTCTGTCTGCTTTAGTTATGACCAGTGGTACAATGCTCTTACAAATTCAAAAGAGAGCTGCTACCTCTTGTGAATAGAAGAGCTTAGTAAAGGAAATAGTCTCAGAATACATACCAACAGTACAAAAGAAAAAGAAGACTGCCTAATGGGAGCTAATAAAACTTGAAAATTGTTTTAAAGAAAACAAAGCATTCCTTGAAATCTTCCTATGTATATTTTGATATAGATAAGGCCATACAAATGTTATGGGCTTTGAATATCTGAACATTAAGAAGTTGCCTCTTCCTCACCCAGGAGAGGTGCCTGTCAAGTAAGCCAAACTGCTGGGATCTCTCTGACTTCTGGGAAGGACACAGGAAGGCAGGGCTCTGGGCACAGGTAAATTGTGTGTCCTGGTTTCCCTTGGGTGCTTGGGAGCCTTCAGCTGTGCCTGCTGGCACACAGGAACTTTATGCAGTTTTCCCCATTTTCTGCTGCCACGCTGGCCACCATCAGATGTTCTCAGCCTTCGGTGAAGGAGTCAAGTGTCTACCTGGTACTATGGGTATCTGAGTGTTTTAAGATGAAACATACTGCTAACCAGAACTAAAGATAAGCCCTTTCCCCAGTCATATCTGGGCTGGCTTTTCATGGAAACAGGTAATCTGTTGTTCATTAGGACTAGTGATCATTAGGAAGCTATAAAAGCTATAAAATGGTGTGTGTTGTGATGGCACTGAGATGGTCAGTGTGAAGGTGGCATTTGCAAGCTGCTTCATCCTGTAATGTCTCACCACTGTCTGAAGGAAGCTGTTACTAGAAAGCCTCAGCAGATGTTATTGCATTATCCAGCAGAAGAGATGCCATTAGGAATTTTGGCTGGAGGGAAATGCTTCAGAACTCCTTTCCAATCCCACACAGGTTAATAATTCATGACAGTTATTTAGTAGATCTTGATCTAAGGATCACAAGGCACAGCTAGGCTAAGAAATTCTCAGACCACAGGACAAATCATTGATAGACCAAGGAAAAGCAATGGAAAGAATCCAGGCTTACAGTCTGGCAAAGGTGAGTATGTTTAATTTACAGTCTCGTCGTTATTGCTTGTGTCTGCCTGCCAGGACTGGGTAGTTAGCTGCTGCAGGAAAAAAAAATACCCAAAAACCCCACAAAACCAAAAAAATCCACAAAAAAACCAACAAAAAAACAACAACCCCACCCCAAAAGACAGCAACAAAAAACCCAAAACACTTCTAATTAGCTTTGGATAAATTGTCTTTATATTTCAATTTTCCCACAATTAATGTCAAATAAATTATCAGAGTCTGCAAAGACAACTGTAATACTAGCATTTTCTACAGAGGCATTCTTAGCAAAAGCTATTCAGATGATCCATATTGAGGTAGCTCCAAAAAATCCAATTGCATTAGGTGACTTAAAACTACCCAATACATATGTGTGTGTCTGTAATCCAGAAATATACTTAAATTGCTATTGAAAGGGACTGAAAACAATTCCTAAACCTAATGTACTGTTTTGGTGGTAAGATAAATGATATCAAATTGTTATGATCTTATATGAAAGAGCACAGAGTTATTTCATCTGGGCACTTAGTTTCCTGATTGTTTTGGAAGAGTCACCACCAGCACGGAGTGATTCCCACTGCTGTATTTCGCAGCGTGTGGCTGTCATGTCAGCACAATTAAACACACATTTACTCCTGCACACCCAGCGCAGGCACTAACAGCCACTTATCCAAAGTCACTTTTAGCCGTAATTTATATGCAGCCCTGGGGTAGCTCATTAGTTCTCTCTCACTTTATACACCCACGAGCTTTGTCGAAGAGCTGGGGATTGTTTACAGCTACCTTTGAGGCGGAGGGCTGGAGAGGAGCCCGGCGGAGCCCAGGCAGCCTGCTGGTGGCAGCAGGTTCCCACGGACCGAGCACACCCACCCTGCGCTGCAACTCGGCAAGAAGGGGAAGCAGCCACCGAAAGGGAGGCAGAAAAAAAAAGCGAGGGGAAAAAAACCCCAAACCGACACCCCCTCCCCCAAAACCCTAACAAAAACAACAAAACCCAAAGAAAAACCCCAAAGAACTCAAACCAAAACCACCAAAACAGANAAGGAAAGGAAAGAGAGAAAAGAGGGGGGAAACAGAAAAAGAGAAAAGAAAAATAAGAAAGAAAAATAACACAAAACAGAAAAGAAGAAAAAGGAAAAAGAGGGGAAAAAGAGGAGAAAAGAAGGGAAAAGAAAATAGAACGGAGAAAACAAAGCAAAGAGAAATGAAGAAAAAGAAAGAAAAGGAAAAACACAGATAATATTTTAAAAAGTAAAAGAAAAAGGAGAAGATGAAAAGATGAAAAAATATAGGCTTTTTAGTATGACAGGTTGGGGTTTGGAAATGTACTTAACCAGAGAATATTAGTTGACATGTTTCTAGGAAAGTAAAAATGCATTTAATTATTCCTTTAAACTTCTGGAGACCTTTAAACAATTCAAAATTATTAGACATTTGTTGAAATTTTGATGTAAATTTTACCACACACAATGTAAAGATGAAAACATTTTGTATGGTTTATGTATTCTGTATTTGAATATGCTAATTTATTTTCCCTGTACCTAAATTCCTTTAGTAAATAGGATTTAACTCCTAACTTAGACTGATTAAGAATGAATTCATCCCACCAAAGAGAAAAGTCCCATATTGTCCTGTTGAAGTGAGGTCTGTCTGGAGCTCTCACAGGCCAACTCCAAAGTTGTGAAGTTCCAGTTGCTCTCAGTGCCTGGAAAGCTCCTTCCTGGACCCCGTCTCCTGTTGCTCACCAAGGAAACCCCAGGCACAGACACACAAGAAGTGGATTTCACCCGCTGGATCTCAATGCAGGTTGATTTTACAGAGAAGGAAAAACCTCCAGGAAATTAAAGTAATGGCAGAGGAACTCCTGTGGAACTTCCCTTTAGCAGCCAATAAGGAAGCAGGACTCCACTATAACTTTTTAGGGGTCTGCTCACTGTTTTCCCTTCAAATGAAAAACCTGGTTCTGACCATAACTGCTGTGTGCTGGATAATAACACACTTTTGTGCTGACTGGCACTTGAAGGTCGTGTGTTCACTACATTTTCAGTTTAGCATATCTTCCTCTGTCTCTGTCTTCAAGGGGCACTACTTTTCCCCCAGAAAATAACAATCTAAATGCAGGTTATTTTTGCCAAACACTTGAGTAGAAGCATCTCCTTAATTAACAGAAGAAATGGTCCTATAGGTCTCTATAGGACCCCATTTGGCTGTGGAAATAATCTCCTCATGTTCAGTGTACTGAAGTAAAGAAACCTTATTCAGTGTTTGTATTTTACATCTTTTTTCTCTACTCTCAGGCACTCAAAATGTGTTATCTCTGTTTTCAATGTGACAGACTGTACTTAACCTATCTCACAAGACTGCAAATCCTTTTGTAAATAAAAAGAATTCAGACTGGATGCAACCATCATGCAGGAATGATTCAGATATTTGATGTTGCCTACAAGGGAAATGATGTATCTATGGCTATAAAAAATTGAGAAAAGTTAGTAGTGCTCTCTCTCAGATCCTGGCAAGACTTCCCTCTAACACAACACAATCCAGGGAAGATACTGAAGTGATTCTGCTTCAAGTGTAGAAGTGAGAGACCTTTTTGTCATTTGAGACCTTTATGTAATTTACTGAATGGGAAAATATTTGCTGTTACACATTTTGCACCTTCATGCTAGGAAGAGAAGATCCATTATTTTGAACATTTCAGCGAAGAGTTTTGAGGATATGATTAGGTTTCAAATGGAAGTATTTAGATTCCCACCGGTTGCGAG
>VYXF01007949.1:9443-22219 GCA_013397295.1 Polioptila caerulea
GTGAAGCACCTGCCCAGCTACGAGGAGGCGCAGCGCTGCCCGCCCGCCGGAGCCGCGGGCATGCGGGGCTGAGCCCCCCGGCCGGCCCGGCCGCGCACCGCGGGCACCGCACTGGGGGACGCGGCGGGACCTGCGGGATGGGATCGTCATCACCATCACCATCATCATCATCATCATCATCCTCCGGACCCTCAGGAGGGACAGCGGACAGCCCCAGGTGCCCCAGGAGGGATGAACGCCAGGAGCCAGCGGCGTTCTCTGGTGGGACATTGGGGATCCCCGGGAATGCCCCACACTGCAGGAGGAGCTCCTGGATATCTGGCTCCTCAGAAGGGACCTGCGGAATTCCTGGGGCCCATGGAGGGATGGGACACATTGCCCGGACCCACTGGGACAGCCTGCAGGACAGCAGGGACATGGCAGGAGTTCCAGCAGGAAGGTGACTTGGGGACATCACTTCCAGTGCAAGGACACGGAGTGATGGGAAGAGGCGGCCGCAGTTCGGGCAGTTCCTCCCGGGAATTTTGGGATTGGGGAATTTCGGGATTGCTCTGCTATGGGACTGTGCTGTGTGGACACAATGGGCTGATCCTCACCCCCACGGGGGCCAGGGGAAGTTTTGGGACCCCCTGGCCTGGGCACCTCCCCAAAACCTGCAAATGAAACCTCCCGGAGGGGAGCTGGGACCCCTCCTGCTCCAAGGGCAATCAATGTCACAGCTTCTGCACAGCTGGGAACCTGCCAGGAACAGGACAAACACCAAGGAAAGGCAGAAACCTCCTCCAGAGCCACCACCCCGAGGGAGCTGGGAGTGCCTCACTTACCCCTGAATGCTCCCTACCCAGCTCAGCCCAGCTCTCCTGAAAATTTAACTGCTCTGTGCCCAAAATTTCCATTAAATACCTTTTTGTTTTTCCTTTCCTAGCTTGACTTTAGCACTTGGAGCTGAGGATGTGGTCAGTGCAGGAGCAGCAGCCACGAGCACTTTCCTTTCTCTCTTTTGAAGGTGTCTCTAATGGCAAAGAAAAGCTGCAGGTTTATTGAAAATACAGATTAGAGCTGTTCAAAACTGCAGGGCTCCAACTATCACAGTCATTTCTTTAGAGAAAGTAAAATAATTCTTGCAGACCCTTCATGAAAAACACAGAAATAATGAAATAGTTTGAGTTTTGTACAGCCAAGCTCTGTGCAGAGCCATCCCTCTCTCTCCCTGAAGGTCCCAGCCCATCCAATTTTCCCAAAATTTATAGCAGGGCAAAGGCACCTGAATTAAAATTAACATGTGAAATTCCAGTATTGGAAATTTTATAGCACAAGGCAAGCCCTGACTGGTTGGGATCAACAAAAATAAACTTTGGGAATGGAGATTCTCACTGAGATAAAGCCTTTTGTAGTCCTGGCTCTTCCCCATCCCCTGCAGAGTAAAATCTCATCTCTGTTACCATAAAAATAAAGAAATGGAGGTCTTAAAATCTATGTTTAATAAAAAAAAATTAAAATTTAAAAGACATATCTATAATATAAAAAACAGCAAATTGCTTTTCTCCCACTTTCCCCCAGCTGTAGATGATCCAAACTTTATATTTAAATAAATATCTATTAAAATTGCAGAATTAAATTTTAGAAAGCTTCCAGCTTTTCCATTGTGGCCCATTGATAATTTTGACTATTCTGAAGTGAGTAAGGGAACAATCACCAGTTTTGCTGCAGGAAACTGTTCCACATCATCTGTAACATCAAATTTTCATGCCAGATGATTCAAACCTTCCTCCTGGTCCAGTCCCAGAGGGTAAAATCCCACAGAAAAATCCAAGTTTTATTGCCTTAAAAAGCAGAAAACAAAAGATATTTTTCATTATTCCTCTGAACTATTACAAATATGCAGTAGGTTTTTAAACACCCACCTGAGCTTTTACTTTTACATCACTTGAGGACTTTATTTTTAATTTAAAGATGTGTTTTCCAACCTCTCTTTTTATAATCAGAGAGGATTTACTGTGGTCAAGGTTAAATGAAGTGAATGAACTCAACTCCCACCCTGCAATGGCAAATTTTGGGTTATTTTTCATTATTGATACATAANCCCCCCCTGAGCTTTTTCTTTTACATCATTTGAGGACTTTATTTTTCATATAAAGATGTGTTTTTCAACTTTTTTTTTTTTATAATCAGAGAGGATTTACTGTGGTCAAGGTTAAATGAAGTGAATGAACTCAACTCCCACCCTGCAATGGCAAATTTTGGGTTATTTTTCATTATTGATACATAAAAGCACCACCTGAACACCTGAATTTTAATCTTGTTAATGAATCTCTGTTTCTTAAATTGATTTATGATGGTTTAAATCAAGCCCACAGTAATTTAAAGAATTAAATAAGAGGTGTTTCTCTTTAAAACAGGGGTTTAAAACAACTTTTTATTCTGGGTAATAATGTAACCAAAATGTACCTGAAACATCTGTATCCTTCTGCTGTTTACTTTCATTTCATACTGAAAAGAATTGAAAACAGGTAAAAATACAAAGCAAAACTTGGGAAATCCCAGAAAAACCAGCTCAAAATTCCCTGGGCATGGATGGAAGGCACTTCCCTTGGAAGGGCAATCCCTAAAATCCCTGCCACAATGCCAGCAAAGCCAGATGGGAACATTTTCTCCTAAAAATACCCTGAAATTCACATTTCATACCCAGGCTCATCACTGTATTTAGAACCTGATGAAAACAAAGAATAAAAGTGCTAAAATATTTTATTTTATTTTTAACCTCTGGATGCTCAGGGCTGGATGTGTGTGATAAAAAATGGAATTCAACACCTCTCCCACCCCCCTAAATGTCATTAAAACACCCCAAATGTTCTTTTTTTTTTAGCACTCAGTGGAGATCCCCACATGCAGCAGCTCTCAGATGCATTAAAAACTCCACTTTTATTTGGTTTTATTAAGAAATTCATGAACTGTGCAAGAAAGGGTGGCACAATGATGCACAAATCTGCTGCATGTACAGATATTTAACATTTTGCTGGTAACATTTTAAAGATACAGAATAAAGCCTGTGCAAGGTGAATAAGCTGGTCATATATTTCTATTTATGACATGAAGAGAATGCAGCCAGTTTTGGGTGTGAAATAAAAAAGGGTATCTTGATGAAATCATATAAATTTAAAAAATAAAAACATACAGATCAAGTGCTTTGGGCAGAAAAAATCCATGAAATATTCTCTTGTTTGAAATATTCTTGTCCATTTTACACATCTGATGCTACAAATGCTGTTTGTTGCTTCCAACAGCTCTGAAAGTTCATTCCAAAGTATTTTAAACAGAAAAAAAAATTCCTTTTACTGCTGAATGTTTTGCTCAGTGACAAACCTGAGCTGCTGGAATCATCTGAAATCATCTACTCAAGAACTGGCTGGTCCATCCTAACAAATATCTTTTCCCACAACTGTGAGGGAAAAATTTGTGCTTCAGAGGCTCAAGCTCCTTTTGTTCTGCATTTTCAGCACTTCCAGTTTGTTAAATTTGTTTTAGGGTCATTTAAACAAACCTGGAGAGGTCCCTGAGGTGGCAGAAATAACCAAAGTGCTTCACTTGGGGCTTAAATTGTGATTTCAGCAGAGGCAACCCAGGTTAAAGAATAGAAATGGCAATGAAAATTTAAAATACTAAGAGAGGAACAGTGAATTCCCTTTTTTTCTCATATATGCAGCCATCACTGGCACCAGAATACAAACCCAGCTGAAATTAAAATGAAATAATTCATCCTGTGTTCACCCAAGGATTCAAATCTGCAGAAATCCTCACTCCTGCTGCCCACAAAATGTTTGGTTTTGGTTTTTTTTTTCACAACAAGCCAATACCAAATATTGAAGGTGCACTTTGAAGGTGCCCCAAATGTGAATTATTGCTGCACAGTCACACTGGTCCTCACTGCAGGACTGGCTGCTGCTCTTTCTCTTTCTTTAGCAATTTCCATCTCTATTTTGGCTTTGATTTTATTCCAATCCACTTCCAGCTGTGAGAAGAGAAAAAAACAAAACACACAGAGCTCAACATCAGAGAGAGACAGGTCAGTAATTGCAATTAAAAATACAATTCTGAAGGGCTCAGTACCCAAACTCCTGCCAGAGGGGAAGGCACAGCTGAGTTCTAACTGAGCCACCACCTCTAAAAACACCCAAGCCTGAGAGATTTTCAGGAATCTCCTTGTGGCTGGCAATAAAACACAAAAATAACTTGATTCTAACTCAGTATCATGGCATCAGTGTCCTGTCAGGGCAAATTCAGCCCTGCATTGTTCATTCAGGGGGGATGTCTCCTCCAAGGAAGCTGAGAGGATGTTAAATCACTTATCTGCTCCAAAAGAAATCAGATTCCTGCTTGGAATTGCCCTTCTGCATCAATAAATGCTTCAGTTTTCACCTTGGCACTTCTCCAGCTGCAGAGAATTGGCATTTTCTGGCTGTTTTGTGTCTCTAAACCTCAGGTAATACCCACAGCACAGCAGCACAGCACAAAGGTGGGGAGAAAAGTGGTTTCTTCCCCCAAAAAATGCTTGACAAGGGGAAAAAAAATGATCATGGTGCATTTGATGACCATAAAAACATGTCCAAAAAATGTCATTGTGCAGTTCAGTGCTGCAGAATTAACAGTGTCAAAGGTGGGATGGGAGAACCATTTCAAGGGTGGCACAGGGGATTTTCCTCTGAGATTAAATAATGGAATAACAGGGGAGATTCTCTAAGAGGGAAAGGGAAATGAAATACCCACATTCTGAGGTGGAAATTTAATAAAAATGCCTCAGTTCTGGAGGTATTGATGGGGTCCAGGATTCTCAGGATATGTATAAGGTATCAAGAACCTGATATGTAAAATAAGCACAATTTTAGGTCCTGCCTGGCTGCAGAAAAGAGAGGAAAAAACTTTTTATTTAAACCTGAAGAGGTTTCAGGTTGTGAAACTGAGACTCTTTTTTATCACAGAGAAGGAACAGCAGCACCAAATCTCATTTTTCTTTTTCATTTTTCTGATTTTGCTTTACAGGTTGCATGAAGAATTTAATTACAGCTTAAAATTCCCATGGTGTGGATCCCTCCTACTCTCAGATCCAGTAAAGACCTGGATGTGGAAAAGGAATTTTTCCCCTCCAGAAATCTCCTGAGTGAGACCCAAATTTCAAGACTGAGCAAGCTGAAAAATCACCTGCTCACTGCCAAGGTGGAATTCCTTAGGAATCCTCATGGAAATTACAGCTTTCTCCAGGATTTTAAGAAAATCAGGATTATCTCCAATGTCTCTCAGAAGCAGCAGGGAATTGAGGTGATTTGCTGCACAGCAGCTGGAAAAGCTGCAGGATAAAAAAGCTTGGAATCTGTGCTTGATTTTTCTGTGTTTTCCAGGTTAATGACTGTGGAATGGTGCATTAGGAGCTGACTTTTGTTTAGGAAATGAAATCATTAAAAGTGCTAAAAGCTAATGACTTGCATTAGAAATGCAGCTTTATTCCAAGTGTAGTGGGCAGTGTGTAAGGAAAAAATGGGAATTCCCAGCTCAGGTGTTCCCTGNGTTCCAAGGGTAAAGGGCAGAGAATTGCAAGGAAATTGCAAGGAAAGTGCAAGGAAAAAATGGAAATTCCCAGCTCAGGTGTTCCCTGCTCCATCAGCTGCACTGGATACAAGGATTCCACACAAAGGAAAGGGGTTTTTTGGGAATTTCTCCCTCAGAATGCTGAGGGATAAGGAGGGGAAAAGCAGGAAGGACACGAGGGCTGCTCAGAGGAATTGTGCCTGTCCTGAGGGGAATGTGTGGAAATATTCCAGTGGAATCCAAGATCCAGCTTCTGAATTTGAGGATCTGTGAAATACTAATTATTTATTGATTTACTGATGATGCAGAGGGTTTCCAATAGATGTGTATTGAACTGTTTATTGTATTTATCATTATGGTTTGCAGTTCATAAATATCCAGATTCCTTTCAAGTTTGTTCCTCTTTCCATCCATAAAATGCCACAAAAATGTTGGAAATATTTGAGAAGCATGGGGAAGTTTAGCTCCCTGTTTACAGAAAACAACTGTGCCTTCACTTGTGCCATCTTTACCAGATATTAAATATAAATATTGTGAATCTTCAAACCAAACCCATGCCCACCTACTCCTGGCCAAGCAGCCCAATATTAGAAAATTCCACATTGATGTTCACATTGAAACCCCCCAAAAAATCCAGAGGTGAAACCCCATCCCACCCTCCCAGCAGGAACAACCCTGAGGGTCACTTACACCTTCTGCATATTGCAAAAACCTTTGGTTGGTTTCTTTTTTCCCAAAATCTGCCAGGAATTTCTGTCTGTAAGCCAGCACTGTGTCCACGTGTGTCCTGTGCTTCACTGCCAGCTCCAGGGCTCTGCAAGGAAGCAGGAGTGGCTTGGGAAATGCTCTGGCATCACCACAATGCCCAGAGTTCTGCAGAAATTTGGAGGGGAAGGGCAGAGATCCCAAATCCAATCCCACATTAGGATCAGGAGGTTAAAAGTAGGCAGTGAGGAAAAATACCCAATAATTATTCCCACTGACAACTTGGTCACATCATTAATTTGACCCCAGGAGGATTTTTATTTCAAGGAAATGCAGAATATTTCAGAGTTTAGCACAAAAATAATCATGTTTAATAACTTTTTTCTAGTCAGAAATAGGTTTTGAACACCCATAATACACATTTATGATATATTCTATAGAATATTTATAAACATTGTATAGGTGGCAAAGATCAGACACTGCATTAATTTAATTCACTACTCACACTTGGTTTCTTCTCAAGGGTTTAAAACACTGATATTTGATATACAGAGAGTTTTTAGATGATAGAATAAAAGAATATTCTTTCCCTAACATCCAGCTTAAACCTCCCCTGACACAGCTTCCTAACAAAAGAAAATCCCAGATTTGTGGGGGAAAATCAACATTTTGCCTGAATATATGAATGTAACAGCAGAGAAATTAGGAGGAAACAACTCAGAGGATTCTGTCAGAAAAACGTGGGGGTTTTGTTTAAAGGAGAAATTCCTCCTTTGTTTTCTCAGCCTTAATTCATATTATCTCCACCTACACAATGCTGGGAGTCTGGGGAGCCACAGTTTTATTTTTAGTAGCAAGACATTTAAAAGCAGCCCAAATTCCACAGCCAGTCTGGGGCATCACTGAGGGCTCCCTCTGTGCTAGCAGCCATGAGAAAGCAAAATGTTATTTCAAAATGCTTCCAGGAATATTTTGGGCTTTTATTACCAAATATTTGTATTTTCTAAATATGCTGGGCTTTTTTTTTTTGGGTTATTGTCAGGCTACGATTTAATTTGCTTTTTTTGGAAGTTGGGAGTGATTAAAAGATAAAAAGTGAGTCAGCAAGAAAACAACTGATGGAAATAATGAAGAGAATTTCTTTTCATGAGGAAAACTCCTACCTTTCCCAGTTGTAAAGGTTAATGTTGACTTGGATAGCTTGGTAAACCAGGCCTGACTGAAGCAGGAGGGTTTCAGCCTCCTGGGTGTTCCCACTGAACAGCAGCATGTGAGCCAGCCTGGACTCCTTGGATGGCAGCTCCTTGATGGAATTGATGTACTGCACTTTGTCAATCTGCTCAGGAGGAGGCCAGCAAGGAAATTCATCCATCAGCTTGGCTTTGAAACGATTTCAGTGGGATTTCAGTGGGATTTCAGTGGGATTTCAGTGCATTTTCTGACTGCACTTTCCTTACCTCGCCAATGGCCGCGTAGGCAATCTCAGCTGTGCTCATGTCCTTGTTGGCCACTGCCATGGCAGCCAAACAAGCCCACAGGGTCTGATCCTGAAATTCAAAACAAAACCAGCTTGTAAAGCTTCAAATGTTGATTAGCAGGCTGGAAATGAGTCCTCAAAGCAACCCCACAAGGCCTGAAAATGATGGGTAATGTAACATTTCTCTGCGGTTGAAGTGTCTCATTAGGAAATTCTTAATTATTTCTCAGAAGTAGGAATTAGAAAAACTTAATGGCAAGGAAAATATTACACCTTTTAATTCTTATTTTTGTTACTTGTATTGTTTCTCTGAGGGTTTTTTGGGTATTTTCCACAACCTTGAGGAAATCTCATGAACTCAGAATACAGGAGGGCCCTAAATGATTTTTTGATGGATTTTCAAGGGACAACATTATGACAAAGACACACTGATAAACCATATTTCAGTACAGTTTAAGCTAAAAGTCTAAAAGTTTTAAGTCTAAAACTCTATTCAGACAAGAAAAATGTAATTTTGGACTTGCTAGAGCAGGAATTAAAGAGCTTTTAATGTTTTTTTTTGAGTGTGTTCACTAACAAATCTGGAGATAAAGACTTTGCACTGTGAAGGTTTTTAGAGGGATCACTCTTGATTGAAATCACAATTAACAGCATTAATTAATCTGAACACATTTCCAGATCTCCCAACTGACTTTTCCACCACTCAGGACAAACCCTCCTGCAGGAAACCCCAAAACTGGGAAAATTCAAATTGTTCCAAGAATCAAATGCTCCAAAAATCTTTGTCACATTCTCTTCCCATTTCCCTTTTATTTAGAAAATCAGGTGATAAAATGCTGAAAGCTCAGCCTGAAATTATCCAGGAGATGAAATTTCTTGATGGTTCCAAGTTGTTTCTTGCTGCTTTTTTCCCCCTCAGAAATATGACCCATTTTGTTATTCCTTATTGGAAATGGTTTTTACTCTCTGCCTGGGCTGCCAAAAATCAAAATATCCTGACTTGGATACCTAAATTAGGTGATGTGGAGACTGCAAATAAAGATTCTGTCACAATTATTTCTAATTATGCCACCCAAATTATCTGGAAGTGCATTAATTTAATAATTGGTTACACAAATATCTGAAATACACATTTAAAGTCATGACAAAATTTCTAGGAATAAATGGGAAGAAAGGTTTGAAGGGATTTTGTTGTTTTATAAACTACCACACTCACCTCATCTGTTCCTGTTGTCTAAATAAATACAAAAGAAAGCAATGGAAAAGGAAAAAAATAAAAAGAAGTGAAATAAAATAGGGAAATTAACAGTAATTGTGGAAATCTCACTTTTAATTGGTTATATTAAGGCCCAGACCTGAAAATTTAAGTTTAGAACTGAATTCTGTGAGCAATCCAGCTGGATGCTGGATTCTGGAGTGACTAAAAAGAAGAATCATTATTTATCAGGGAATTATGATGTTCTGGAATTAAGAAACCCCCATCATTTTCCAGCCAAAAAATGAGTGACAAAGCAGGCTGGAAAGGAACCCAACATTCCCTGGGGAGAGATCCCAGTAAAGAACACTGAAACTGTTGGAATCTGGAATGCAGAGAATATTCCTGTGCATGTTTGAAAGGATCCAAACCCTCTGACAAATCCTGCTTTTAACCTCTGGCCATGGAAAGGCTTCCCTGGCTTTGGGATGAGACAGAATTTTCTGGAATGTCAATTGGATATTGGCATGAGACGTGATTGATCCCAGGGTGAGAAATGGAGATTTTTGGGGTTGTTAGGATGGGGAGGAGATGGAGACAAGGTGGAGGATCCTGGTGGGTTTGGGGCTTCCTCCTCCTCCTCCATCTCCTGCCCATCCTGCAGTGCTGGGGCCCATTGGGCAGGATTTGCCCAGGGCAGCGTTCCGTGAGCAGAAGTTCAGTCAGGAATTGGGGGAAAAGCAGAAATAATGCACGTTTGGGGTGAGAATTGGGTGAGTGATCTCTAAGAGAGCCTTGACTCTGTGTGTTTGGGGCTCTTTGGTGCCTTTTCTCCCTCAGGCCAGGCTGGTGTAAAGCCTGGGGTGCAGAAATTGCTGAGAAGGGAAGGAACAACCTGGATTTGGAGAAGAGCCAGAGCCCCGCTCGTTTGTTACCCAACAAGAACTCAAAGGACTCTTCCCTCTCGGGGCAGACACACATAGGAGTACCAGAACTCCTACACCAAACCATAAATACCCCTGGAATGGTGTCTGAACATTCCCAAAGCCCAGCCTTACCTTGACAAAGCGGCAGAGCCTGAGCCCATCCTCCCAGCTGGCCGAGCCCACGTAGCCGTGGAGGATGGAGGGGTAGGGGGAGATGTGCAGGTGCACCAGGGACCCGTCTGCTCTCCTGATTGTGACCTGATTCCCTACAAAACTCACAATCTGGGGGTTCTTGCTGAATTCACTGCGTGGAGAAAGGAAAAAAAAGAAAATGATTATTTGTTTATTTTTGCGGCCTGGTGGTTTGCTGCTTTTAACTCCTGACGTAAGCAAAACTAATATTTTCTGGGTTTTTTTTGCAAAACCTGAGGTAAATTTTTTAGAGAAAGAATTCAAATTTTATTTTTACCTCAAGATGCTGCTCTGCTTTCAAGCCCTGCACCATCATTTCAAGCCTAAACTTGATAATTTGCCTTATTTCCCAATCAAGAAAAAAGAGAATTTGAAAAGTCGCAGGGCTGGCTTTTACCTCTCCTGACCACAACTTGGTAAGGAAGGAGGGAAATAATGAAAAGAAATGATAATTGGATTAAAAATTATTAATTACCTGGCCTCTTTTTCATAAAGGGTTTTTGGGAGAAGGTCTTTATCCACATAGACTGTGTTGGGATAATACCAGACTGTGAACCTGGAATCCTGAATCCCACAGAGGATGTTGGAGGTGTCATTCCAGGCCAAACTTTGCACCATGGTCCCTTCATTACAGACAAGAAATAATTATAAGAAATAAAGAAACAGATAAATAAACACATTAGACATTCCCAGGAGAAACATCAAAATAAAGGGATTTTTGCCACGGTGGTTATTCAGCATTTTTTGGTTGCTTTTCTAAGGTTTTAACCCCAAAATTGTCATTTTTTAAAAGCTGCTTGGTATGGAACTGATAGAAAAATGATCAGAATTTAGAGAAAATGTACTAAAATTGTTTCTACCTCTATCATGTAAAAACCAGGTGGTTTTTTAAATTCAATTTCACTTTTAATGAAGCAAAATGTTGTATCTTTTAATATTAAATAAATATAAATCTCTCTTTATTAAAAAAAAATTAAAAAATTAAATAAAAATTAAAAATTAAATAAAAATAAAAAATTAAATAAAAAATGAATCTCTCTTTTGATATTAAATAAAAATTTCTTTCCCTCCCAGCATCTTCCCAAACATCCATTGGAATTTTTCTCACCTATTTTGACAATCTTCTGCTCTTTCCCAAACCTTTTCACTGAGGTGATGAAAAGATCTCTGTTCTTATCAATAAAAGCTATTTTCCTCTCACTTGTCAATCCTTTCTGGTCCAAAGCAATCTCCACAATCTCTGTCTAAAAAATTAAAAGAGAATCTCTGATTTTTATTTTGGAGATTTGTTATTGGGACATCCAAAATGATTTTTTTTTTTCCTAAAAACAAGGCATCAAATTCTTTGATAAACAAGGTTGGAAAAATGTTTTGGCTGGGATTTTTCTGTGGAATAAATCATTCCATGGGGTCAGAATTCAGATTATTTTAAAGCCTTTTCCAACCCAACCCATGCCATGATTCTGTGATTTTTATAAACTGAATTTCATGAAGATTAAAACAATTCTGAACACAACACAAAGCATTCAACATCATCTGAAAAGCTCCTTTCTATGAAGATTTTAAAACCTTTAATGGGTTTTTAGTCCTATTATTCAGGAAAACCATTAGTGAGTCTTAATTTCTGAGTCAAATAAAGCCATTCAAGCTTTTATTTTACCTTGTGGGTCAGAGGTTTTCCATCACCCAGTGGCTTCCCAGATAAAGCTTCAAATATGTAGATAACTGAAGAAAAAGAATTAGAGTTTATTAATGAAAAGCAGAAGCTCTTAACAGATTTTTTCCAGTGATTCTGTTCTTTTTTTGAGTGCAGGTGGATAAAATATTCTGTGTGAGCTTTACCAATGATTTTCACACAGTGGTGAAAAAAAAAATCTTTTAAAAATCTGAATTTTCACTTGTTATCCCTATTTCTCATTTCTTGTCTCAAGTGGAGCTTTACAGAAATGACACAAATTAAAAGTCTGCACCCAGAATTGAAATAAATCCACATTTCCACTATTATAAATAACCCAATATTAATGAATGGGAAAGGTTAGAAAGAGAGAAAATGGAAAAAATCCCATCAGGGAGTAAAAACTTTATTCAAGTATTTGCTGTAAATATTCCACAGGAATATTTCCAACAGAGCCAAACCATTCCCTTGAAGTTTTTTCATGAATTTGAAGCAAGAGCCATAACTTGAATTCATTTTGAGAAGGAATTGGTGTGTTTTTATCCCAAATAAAGCAGGATTTACCCTTCTCATCAGCTTTGTCCTTCACTGCCAGGGTGTCATTGCTCAGGGACACTGTCTGGGCATTTAAAATGTCTGTTCTCATGCCTGGGTATTTTGGAGAGGAAATTAATCTGCCTTCATAGGAATATAAATAAAGTCCTCCCCCATCCACCAGGAGAAAATGCCTAAAAAAAAAAAAAAAGAAAAAAACCAACAACAAAGAAGTAAATCATTAAATAATATTCAAAATGATTTTTCAGCAATTGTTTAATATCCTGCAGCTGCTCTTCCAGTTCTTATCATTCCTAAGCTTTAAATTTTCAAGATTTTCTGTGTGGAAAAGTTTGGGTTTAATTGGGATTAATTTAATTTGGGATTCTCTTTTTCCAGGAGAAATATTTATTATGTGAATTATTTTTTTTTTTTGTGAATACAATTTTATCTGAGTATTTTTTGTTTCTTTCTGATATTTCAATTTGAGCT